>ONZH01005346.1:0-48496 GCA_900303285.1 Rhinella marina | reverse complement strand
CCAGGTGCACCGGGACCTCCTGGGGTGCAGCCAGTGAGGTCTGGATAAGTGCATCCCTACCATCTGGGGCTCTGTGAAGAACGGGCTCACTGGGGTTTCGTGCCCTCTGGGTTTTGGTTTCGGGTGTTTCCGGTGCACTTGGTCAGTGGTTTTCCTTTGCCACTGGCTTCTGCCTGCTGATCGGTTTTCATCTCACTGTAGTGTATCGGTGTAATGCTCGGGGTGGCGTTCCCCTCCCACATCCGCAGCGTGACAGTGGACCTCGAAATTCTACTAATACTGCTGCCACCTGCACCACTCAGTAGTTGTGCCACCCCTGTGACCTCCGAAATTCTACTAATACTGCTGCCATCTGCACCACTCTGTTGTTTGTGCCACTCTGTGACCTCGAAATTGCTACTAATACGCTGGCCATCTGCACACTCTGTTGTTGTGCCACTCTGTGACCTCAGAAATTCTACCTAATACTGCTGCCCATCTGCACCACTTGTTTTTGTGCCACTCTGGACCTTGAAATTCTACTAATACTGCTGCCACCTCAACCACTCTGTCGTTGTGCCCACCTCTGTGACCTCGAAATTCTACTAATACTGCTGGACCACCTGCACACTCTGTCGTTGTGCCACTCTGTGACCTTGAAATTCTACAACTACTGCTCGTCATGTGCCACTCTGTGACCTCGAAATTCTACTAATACTGCTGACACCTGCACACTCTGTCGTTGTGCCACTCTGTGACCTCAAAATTCTACTACTACTGCTGCCACCTGCACACTCTGTTGTTGTGCCACTGTTGTGACCTCATAATTCTGCTACTACGGCTGCTGCCCACTTGTACACTCTGTCATTGTGCCACTGTGTAACCAAATAATTCTGCCTACTACGGCTGCTGCCACTTGCACACTCTGTCGTTGTGCCACTGTGTGACCTCATAATTCTGCTACTACGGGCCTGCTGCCACTTGTACACTCTGTCATTGTGCCACTGTGTAACCAAATAATTCTGCTACTACGGCTGCTGCCACTTGCACACTCTGTCATTGTGCCACTGTGTGACCTCATAGTTCTGCTACTACGGCTGCTGCCACCTGCACACTCTGTCATTGCTGCCACTCTATGGCCTCTTGATGCTACATCTACTGCCTCCTGTACACTGTTGTAGTGCCACTCTGTCAGACCTTCTACAGTCACAGGCAGGTCAAACTTGACAAAGGTTGACACTTATTCTACGTCAATTTCCTTGCGCACATACATTAGTGGTGATGAGAACTTTTTCCTTGCCATCTCTATCGTCATGCCACTCTGGCCTCATAATTCTACTACTGCTGCTGCAACTTCCACACTCTGTCATTGTGCCACTCTGTGGCCTCATAAATCTGCAACTACTGCTGCTGCCTCTTCCACACTCTGTCGTTGTGCCACTGTGTGATCTCATAATTCTGCTACTACTGCTGCTGCTACTTGCACACTATGTCGTTGTGCCACTCTGTGACCTCGAAATTCTACTAATACTGCTGACACCTGCACACTCTGTCGTTGTGCCACTCTGTGACCTCAAAATTCTACTACTACTGCTGCCACCTGCACACTCTGTTGTTGTGCCACTGTGTGACCTCATAATTCTGCTACTACGGCTGCTGCCACTTGTACACTCTGTCATTGTGCCACTGTGTAACCAAATAATTCTGCTACTACGGCTGCTGCCACTTGCACACTCTGTCGTTGTTGCCACTGTGTGACCTCATAATTCTGCTACTACGGCTGCTGCCACTTGTACACTCTGTCATTGTGCCACTGTGTAACCAAATAATTCTGCTACTACGGCTGCTGCCACTTGCACACTCTGTCATTGTGCCACTGTGTGACCTCATAGTTCTGCTACTACGGCTGCTGCCACCTGCACACTCTGTCATTGTGCCACTCTATGGCCTCTTGATGCTACATCTACTGCCTCCTGTACACTGTTGTAGTGCCACTCTGTCAGACCTTCTACAGTCACAGGCAGGTCAAACTTGACAAAGGTTGACACTTATTCTACATCAATTCCTTGCGCACATACATTAGTGGTGATGAGAACTTTTTCCTTGCCATCTCTATCGTCATGCCACTCTGGCCTCATAATTCTACTACTGCTGCTGCAACTTCCACACTCTGTCATTGTGCCACTCTGTGGCCTCATAAATCTGCAACTACTGCTGCTGCCTCTTCCACACTCTGTCGTTGTGCCACTGTGTGATCTCATAATTCTGCTACTACTGCTGCTGCTACTTGCACACTCTGTCATTGTGCCAGTGTGTGACCTCATAATTCTGCTACTACGGCTGCTGCCACTTGCACACTCTGTCGTGCACTGTGTAACCTCATAATTCTGCTACTATGGCTGCTGCCACTTGCACACTCTTTCGTTGTGCCATTGTGTGACTTCATAATTCTGCTACTACTGCCACTTGCACACTCTGTCATTGTGCCACTGTGTAACTTCATAATTCTGCTACTACGGCTGCTGTCACTTGCACACTCTTTCGTTGTGCCATTGTGTGACTTCATAATTCTGCAACTATGGCTGCTGCCACTTACACACTCTGTCATGGTGTCACTGTGTGACTTCATAATTCTGCTACTACTGCTGTTGCCACTTGCACACTCTGTCGTTGTGCCACTGTGTGACTTGATAATTCTGCTACTACTACCACTTGCACACTATGTCATTGTGCCACTCTGTGACCTCATTAATTATGCTACTACTGCTGCTGCCACTTGCACACTCTTTCGTTGTGCCACTGTGTGACCTCATAATTCTGCTACTATGGCTGCTGCCACTTGCACACTCTGTCATTGTGCCACTGTGTGACTTCATAATTCTGCTACTATGGCTGCTGCCACCCTGCACACTCTGTCGTTGTGCCACTCTATGGCCTCCTGATGCTACAGCTACTGCCACTGCCTCCTCCACACTGTCGTCATGCCACTCTGTCAGACCTTCTACAGTCACAGGCAAGTCAAACTTGACAACGGTTGACACGTCAATTCCTCGTGCACATACATTAGTGGTGATGAGAACTTTTCCCATGCCATCTCTGTCATCGTGCCACTCTGGCCTCATAATTCTACTATGGCTCCTGCAACTTGCACACTCTGTCATTGTGCCACTGTGTGACCTCATAATTCTGCTACTATGGCTGCTGCCACTTGCGCACTCTGTCGTTGTGCCACTGTGTGACTTCATAATTCTGCTACTACTGCCACTTGCACACTATGTCGTTGTGCCACTGTGTGAGCTCATAATTCTGCTACTACTGCTGCTGCCACTTACACACTCTGCCGTTGTGCCACTGTGTGACCAAATAATTCTGCTACTACGGCTGCTGCCACCTGCACTCTCTTTCATTGTGCCACTCTATGGCCTCCTGATGCTACAGCTACTGCCACTGCCTCCTCTACACTGTTGTAGTGCCATTCTGTCATACCTTCTACAGTCACGGGCAGGTCAAACAACGGTTGACACTTGTTCTACGTCAATTCCTCGTGCACATACATTAGTGATGATGAGAACTTTTCGCTTGCCATCTCTGTCATCGTGCCCTCTGGCCTCATAATTCTACTATGGCTCCTGCAACTTGCACACTCTGTCATTGTGCCACTGTGTGACCTCATAATTCTGCTACTATGGCTGCTGCCACTTGTACACTCTGTCATTGTGCCACTGTGTGACTTCATAATTCTGCTACTACTGCCACTTGCACACTCTGTCATTGTGCCACTGTGTGACTTCATAATTCTGCTACTACGGCTGCTGCCACCTGCACACTCTGTCATTGTGCCACTCTATGGCCTCCTGATGCTACAGCTACTGCCACTGCCTCCTCTACACTGTCGTAGTGCCATTCTGTCATACCTTCTACAGTCACAGGCAGGTCAAACAATGGTTGACACTTGTTCTACGTCAATTCCTCGTGCACATACATTAGTGGGGATGAGAAGTTTTCCTTTGCCATCTCTGTCGTCGTGCCACTCTGGCCTCATAATTCTGCTACTACTGCTGCCACTTCCACACTCTGTCATTGTGCCACTCTGTGGCCTCATAATTCTGCTACTACTGCCACTTGCACACTATGTTGTTGTGCCACTGTGTGACCTCATAATTCTGCTACTACTGCTGCTGCCACTTGCACACTCTGTCGTTCTGCCACTGTGACTTCATAATTCTGCTACCATTGGCCTCCTGATGATGCTGCTACTGCTGCTGCCACTTCCACACTGCCGTTGTGCCACTCTGTGGTCTCGGGGTATCACCTGTCCTTGGGGAGCGAGCGCCTTTATCGGCGTGAGGAGACTTATAGGACATTCATGCTTTTCTGGAATTCTGGGAGGAACAGGGATGAAAATGAGCTCTTAACAAGCTCTTCCTCTAATGCCACCAGATGAAAGGCAGCTATCCGATAAGTCAATGTTCTGCTCTTTAAATAAGCCTTGAGACATGGCTCGGATATTAAATAAGCTAGCACCTCATCTGCAGACAGCTTTTTCCGGGTAATTGCCCCTCATCAGTGCAGAGCAGAGACTACTGGCTTAACTGGGTGAGAGACCTGTCAGGGTTTGGGGGTACTATCTTTTCTTGGGGAGAGAGCGCCTTAATCGGTGTGAGGAGATTCTGTGGTCTCCTGATGCTAATGCTGCTGCCACTGCCACCTCCACACTGTCGTCGTGACACTCTATATGATGCTCCTGATGCTAATGCCACCTCCACACTGTCGTGGTACCACTCTGTCATATCCTGATGCTACAGCTGCTGCCACCTGTACACTGTTGTTGTGCCACTCTGTGGTCTCCGGATGATACAGCTGCTGCCACTGCCTCCTCTACACTGTCGTCGTACCACTCTGTGGTCTCCTGATGCTACAGCTGCTGCCACTGCCTCCTCTACACTGTTGTTGTGCCACTCTGTGGTCTCCTGAGGCTACTGCTGCCTTCACACTGTCGTTGTGCCACTTTGTGGTCTCCTGATGCTGCTTCCACTGCCATCTCCCCACTGTCGGGGGCGCTCTGCCAGTATAAGCGTGTAATAGAACAGGTTCTGTAGAAATCTATGTGGAATCAGTGAATTGGTGTAAAAGGAGTGCGCTCTTTCGCGCTATAGTAGGATCTTGGACTTCTGCACGGTTCTTTATAGCTGGCGCTAACATTGACCTGTTCACACCTGATTTATTTGGCCAGTTTTGGCCCCATAAATGCCCAAATACGTAAAGTGTGCAGCGATTCTAAGAGCGACGCCTGTTATCTGTGTGTCATACTGGCTCACAGTATTGTTTCACTACCACAGCAGACTCCCTATTGTCACGTACCGTGTGGTTATCGTGACACGTGTTTCATGTTGCTCATGTTTGTGCCCTGGTATTCCGGATTTGGTTGTATGCTGGTTGCCAGGGGCAACGTGTAAATTGGTGGTGTCTCGGTTGTTCTCCGTGACACGGCTTCCATGTTGCTCATGTTTGTGTCCTGGCATTCTGGCTGCGGTAGTAGGCCGTGGTTGCCAGGGGCAACGTGTAGTTTTGGTTGCTGGTATGTTCCCTGATTGCATACTTCCCTCCTTTCCTGTCTGGTTCTCTTGGGGTTAACATATTGACCTGGGTGTGGTCACTAGCTGCTTTTATTCTGTTGTTGCTAGCCTGGTGGGTTAGTTGTGCTCCAGCCTCCGTTGGTGCTGGAGCTATGCACCTTTCCTGGGATTCCATCTGCCCAGTCCTTGTGGCCACTTAATATGTCATCGAGGTCTTCCCGAGGTCTTCTCATCCCCTTCCCTTATCCTGGTTATGTGGTGTGTGGTTTATGTACGGGTGGGTGTTTGGTCTGTGACTGCCATGTGTCTTCTGACATGGAGTCCAGACATTTCCTGTATGTATGTGCCTTCGGTGAGAGGGCTCCAGGGTTCCCCGGAGGGGGAACAGCGACGATACTGTGAGTTGTTGCCGGTGAGCTGGTTCCTCGGTGTGGTGTTTGGTGGCAGTCAGTGAGTTCTGGATAAGTGCATCCCTACCATCTGGGGCTCTGTGAAGAACGGGGCTCACTGGGTTTCTGCCCTCTGGGTTTGGTTTCTGGTGTTTCCGGTGCACTTGGTTCAGTGGTTTTCCTTGCCGCTGGCTTCTTGCCTGCTGATCGGTCTTCATCTCACTGTAGTGTATCGGTGTATGCTCGGTGTGGAGTTTCCCCTCCCACACCGTAGCGTGACAGTATGACATATTAAGTGGCCACAAGGACTGGGCAGATGGAATCCCAGGAAAGGTGCATAGCTCCAGCACCAACGGAGGCTGGAGCACAACTAACCCACCAGGCTAGCAACAACAGAATAAAAGCACCTAGTGACCACACCCTGGTCAATATGTTAACCCCATGAGAACCAGACAGGGAAGGAGGGAAGTATGCAATAAGAAAGGAACATACCAGCAACCAAAACTACACGTTGCCCCTGGCAACCACGGCCTACTACCGCAGACAGAATGCCAGGACACAAACATGAGCAACATGGAAGCCGTGTCACGGAGAACAACCGAGACACCACCAATATACACGTTGCCCCTGGCAACCAGCATACAACCAAATCCGGAATACCAGGGCACAAACATGAGCAACAATGAACACGTGTCACGATAACCACACGGTACGTGACACTACCTCCCCCTTTACTCCCCCTCTCCCAAATTTTCAAGGGGAAGCAAAGTGGAACACAAACCACATTACAAACAACAAAAAAAATTGATTCACACCAAACACAAAAAGTGCCAGAACCGAACAGACATCCACACTCAGTGCCTATTCACACACACCAGGCCGCAGCCAGCAAACATCACCGAACCAGCAACACCTAAGCCAGTAAACCGAGTGAATGCCGCCAGCAAACACAGCACCAATAACAGGCAAACTGAGACATGGATGAGGGGAGAATAAGACACAGGACACAGGTCACACAAGTAACAGAAAGCTGCGGCCAGCAAACCCCAACCCCACCTAGGTCAAAGGCAGCCAGCCAACAAACAACCACGGTCACCGTGACCCGAACTGAAACAGATTCACCCCTTTCACCCTCCCTCCGGAGGAGGTGCAGTCAGTGAGTTCTGGATAAGTGCATCCCTACCATCTGGGGCTCTGTGAAGAACGGGGCTCATTGGGTTTCTGCCCTCTGGGTTTGGTTTCTGGTGTTTCCGGTGCACTTGGTTCAGTGGTTTTCCTTGCCACTGGCTTCTTGCCTGCTGATCGGTTTTCTTCTCACTGTAGTGTATCGGTGTATGCTCGGTGTGGAGTTTCCCCTCCCACACCGTAGCGTGACAGTATGACATATTTGGCTACTTTGCGTGTTTTCCCTTTTCCCTGTTATGCCTTTACCTTCGGTGGGAGGGTGTCTGCATGTTGCGCCTGCTGTTTTTTTGGTGTGCATGCTTGTCCTCCGGAGGGAGGGTGAAAGGGGTGGATCTGTTTCAGTTCGGGTCACGGTGACCGTGGTTGTTTGTTGGCTGGCTGCCTTTTACCTAGGTGGGGTTTGGGGTTTGCTGGCGGCAGCTTTCTGTTACTTGTGTGATCTGTGTCCTGTGTCTGATTCTCCCCTCATCCATTTCTCAGTTCACCTGTTATTGGTGCTGTGTTTGCTGGCGGCATTCACTCAGTTTACTGGCTTAGGTGTTGCTGGTTCGGTGATGTTTGCTGGCTGCGGCCTGGTGTGTGTGAATAGGCACTGAGTGTGGATGTCTGTTCGGTTCTGGCACTTTTTGTGTTTGGTGTGAATCGACATTTTTTGTTTGTGAGGTGGTTTGTGTTCCACTTTGCTTCCCCTTGAAAATTTGGGAGAGGGGGAGTAAAGGGGGAGGTAGTGTCACGTACCGTGTGGTTATCGTGACACGTGTTTCATGTTGCTCATGTTTGTGCCCTGGTATTCCGGATTTGGTTGTATGCTGGTTGCCAGGGGCAACGTGTAAATTGGTGGTGTCTCGGTTGTTCTCCGTGACACGGCTTCCATGTTGCTCATGTTTGTGTCCTGGCATTCTGGCTGCGGTAGTAGGCCGTGGTTGCCAGGGGCAACGTGTAGTTTTGGTTGCTGGTATGTTCCCTGATTGCATACTTCCCTCCTTTCCTGTCTGGTTCTCTTGGGGTTAACATATTGACCTGGGTGTGGTCACTAGGTGCTTTTATTCTGTTGTTGCTAGCCTGGTGGGTTAGTTGTGCTCCAGCCTCCGTTGGTGCTGGAGCTATGCACCTTTCCTGGGATTCCATCTGCCCAGTCCTTGTGGCCACTTAATATGTCATCGAGGTCTTCCCGAGGTCTTCTCATCCCCTTCCCTTATCCTGGTTATGTGGTGTGTGGTTTATGTACGGGTGGGTGTTTGGTCTGTGACTGCCATGTGTCTTCTGACATGGAGTCCAGACATTTCCTGTATGTATGTGCCTTCGGTGAGAGGGCTCCAGGGTTCCCCGGAGGGGAACAGCGACGATACTGTGAGTTGTTGCCGGTGAGCTGGTTCCTGGGTGTGTTGTGTGTACTGAGTCCTGTTAGGTGTTCGGGTTCCAGTACATGTGCCTGGGCTGCAGTCTTTGGTGTATGGACTGCTGGTGCTTCTATCAGCAGTTTCAGCAGGCAAGTTGCCAGTTGCACCGGGACCATCCTGGAGGTGCAGTCAGTGAGTTCTGGATAAGTGCATCCCTACCATCTGGGGCTCTGTGAAGAACGGGGCTCACTGGGTTTCTGCCCTCTGGGTTTGGTTTCTGGTGTTTCCGGTGCACTTGGTTCAGTGGTTTTCCTTGCCGCTGGCTTCTTGCCTGCTGATCGGTCTTCATCTCACTGTAGTGTATCGGTGTATGCTCGGTGTGGAGTTTCCCCTCCCACACCGTAGCGTGACACCTATGCGTGTTACTGCAAGGCACACTGTTCTACACCACTATACAGGCTCTCTGCAGCCCAGAAGTAGTCGTTTTTTAACGCAATTCGCCACAAATTTATTCAGATTGAATAGAATCGTTTCGGAAAATTCGGCGAACCAACTGAATCGAATTTTTGAAAAATTCGCTCATCTCTAATTATAACTAGTGTTGAGCAAATCAAAGTCCACAAAGTTGAGGTAAAAAAAAAATATCATACTTACCTGTCTGACAGGGAGTGTTCCACAGGATTGGGGCATAGCAAATGTGGTGCCAATATTCAAAAAGGGTCCAAAAACAGAGCCCGGGAACTATAGGCCGGTAAGTTTAACATCTGTTGTGGGTAAACTGTTTGAGGGTTTTCTAAGAGATGCTATCTTGGAGTACCTCAATGAAAATAAGCAAATTACTCCATATCAGCATGGCTTCAGGAGGGATCGGTCATGTCAAACCAATTTAATCAGTTTCTATGAGGAGGTAAGTTCTAGACTGGACGGCGGCGAATCAATGGATGTCGTATATCTGGACTTCTCCAAAGCATTTGACACTGTACCACATAAAAGGTTAGTATATAAAATGAGAATGCTTGGCCTGGGAGAAAATGTCTGTATGTGGGTAAGTAACTGGCTCAGTGATAGAAAACAGAGGGTGGTTATTAACGGCACATATTCAGATTGGGTTACTGTCACTAGTGGGGTACCACAGGGGTCAGTATTGGGCCCTATTCTCTTCAATATATTTATTAATGATCTTGTAGAAGGCTTGCGCAGTAAAATATCAATTTTTGCACATGACACTAAACTGTGTAAAGTAATTAACACAGAAGAGGACAGTACACCGCTACAGATGGATCTGGATAGACTGGAGGCTTGGGCAGAGAAGTGGCAGATGAGGTTTAACACTGACAAATGTAAGGTTATGTACATAGGAAGGAATAATACAACTCACCAGTACATACTAAATGGTAAAACCCTGGGTAACACTGACATGGAAAAAGACCTAGGAATTTTAGTGAACAGCAAACTAAGCTTCAGAAACTAGTGTCAGACAGCTGCTGCCAAAGCCATTAAGATAATGGGTTGCATCAAAAGAGGCATAGATGCCCATGATGAGAACATAGTCCTGCCACTTTACAAATCACTAGTCAGACCACACATATGGAGTACTGTGTACAGTTCTGGGTTCCTGTGAACAAGGCAGACATAGCAGAGCTGGAGAGGGTTCAGAGGAGGGCAACTAAAGTAATAACTGGAATGGGTGGACTACAGTACCCAGAAAGATTATCAAAATTAGGGTTATTCACTTTAGAAAAAAGACGACTGAGGGGAGATCTAATAACTATGTATAAATATATCAGAGGTCAGTACAGAGATCTCTCCCATGATCTATTTATCCCCAGGACTGTGACTGTGACGAGGGGACATCCTCTGCGTCTGGAGGAAAGAAGGTTTGTACACAAACATAGAAGAGAATTCTTTACGGTAAGAGCAGTGAGACTATGGAACTTTCTGCCTGAGGAGGTGGTGATGGTAAGTTCACTAAAAGAGTTCAAGAGAGGCCTGGATGCATTTTTGGAGGGTAATAATATTATAGGTTATAGTTACTAGAGAGGGGTCGTTGATCCAGGGAGTAATTCTGATTGCCTGATTGGAGTCGGGAAGGAATTTTTTTCCCTAAAGTGGGGAAAATTGGCTTCTACCTCACAGGGGTTTTTTGCCTTCCTCTGGATCAACTTGTAGGAAAACAGGCCGGACTGGATGGACAGATGTCTTTTTTTGGCCTTATAAACTATGTTACTATCTTACCTGATCTATTTGAGCAGAAAGAGCCGGCCGACGCCATCGTGATTGAAGATATCGCAAAAAATCCTGTGCACGGTGAGGTATGACATCACCACACTGGCCAACGTGATGATGTCATCACCTGGCAGAGAGAGATTTCTTGCTTTTATCTTCAATCAAGATGTAGGCATCCGGCTCTTCGAGATCAAATGAATTATTTAATTTTTTTCTATTTTTTTATTTTATTTTACACTGTAATATAAATGTCAGATGCCGTCAGCAGCTATGAACAAGGCATCTGAGGGATACAATGTCGGGGAGCGGCTTGCAAAGAAATGCGCTTTGTGACAAAGTAATTAGTCACTAAGCAAATTTTTTAGTAAAATTCGCGAAGCAGCCGATTCGAATTTTCAAATACTTTGCTCATCTCTAATTATAACATCAATTGGGTTATTTGGTTATACATCATTTAACCCCTTCCTGACCAGCGCCGTACATGTACGGCGCTGGTGGGGTGCGGGGACATGACGCCCGCTCGCGGGTGCAGCGGGCGTCATGGCCGGCAAGTCTCTGCTGTTTCTAACAGCAGAGACTTGCCGCTACTTACCGCCATCGGCGGCGTCTTCTAGGCTCTTCTGATGCCGTGATCACACGTGATCACGGCATCAGGATGCGTCTGAACTTGGAAGCGTACGCTTCCGGGTGGTGTACAGACGCCCCGAGTGGCCAATCGGGGTGTCTGTACACCATATGAAAACTGTAATCCTCGCTGGTGAGGATTACAGTTTTCAAAGTGCAATTTTTATTCTGGCCACTAGATGGCAGGCCAGGATAAGAAATGAGCAATTCATGGATTTATCTCAGTCTAGTAAATCCCTGATTGCTCATAAAGAAAAAAAAAACACAATATATCAGCTCATATTTGAGCTTAAAAATAGTCAGAAAAAAATTATAAAAAAAATGTTAAAAAATATATAAAAAATAAAAAATATATAAAAGTTCAAATCACCCCCCTTTCCGTATAATGAAAAAAATCAATACCTAAATAACAATAAATATAGACATCATGGGTATCACCGTGACTGAAAACGCCCGTACTTTTAAAATATAAAAAAAAATTTCCAATACGGCGAATTGTGTGGCGGAAAAAAGTGTCCAAATGGCGATTCGCCGTTTTTTGTCGCTTTTTTTTCTAAAAAAAATTAAATAAAAAGTGATCAAAAAGTCATACACACCCCAGAATGGTATCAATAAAAACTTCAGATCGCCCCGCAAAAAATGAGCCCCCATACAGCTCCGTACACATAAATACCAAAAAGTTATAGGGGTCAAGATATGACAAGGTATTGCCGGATTCGTACTGACCAGTAGAATGAAAGTAACTGGTCAGTTTTAATGCACATCGAACGCTGTAAATAAGAAACCCGTAGAACTGTAGCGGAATAGCGTTTTTTTTGCAATTTCACCCGATTTGGAATTTTTTTACCGCTTCCCACTACACCATATGCAATATTAAATGGTGGCGTTGGAAAGTACAACTTGTCCCGCAAAAAACAAGCCCTCATAGAGCTATCTGAACAGAAAAATAAAACAGTTATGGCTGTTTGAAGGCAGGGAGCGCAAAACGAAAATGCATAACCGAAAAAACCTCCGGGGGTGAAGGGGTTAATTGTAATATAAATCTATTGACAATGATAATAATAATAATATTAATCTTTATTTTTATAGCACCACCATATTCCACAGCGCTTTAGAGGGTTCATATACAAAACAAAAGACATCACAAAATTACAGGCTAATATACAACTGATACAAGAGTGAAGGCCCTGCTTCGCAAGAGCTTACAATCTATGAGAGTGCCGTGAAACAACATGTATGGTAATATTATATCATGGAGAAATATTTGAAGATATTTCTAAAATTCATCTTTCCTTTGTTTGTGTACATTTTTACAGCAGAGTGAAAAGTAGGTTAATGTGAATGATGTGACTTATAGCTGAAGATGAGAACAGAGAGAATTGACAAAGATGGACAATATGGGATCGGGTAATGAAACTTTAAAAACACAGTATGAGACTATTAGAGAGTAAAACAGTCATTGCAGAATGTGACGGGAAGCTTTTTAAGAGCCAGAAATAGAAACTGGGACTGAATTGAAACAATGATAATTTAAATAAATTGTAGGATGAAAGACTTTTGAGTCATAGTATAAAGTGCTAAACATCTACTGGAAGACCTGGGAACACTCCGCTTTTACAGTCCTCTACTTCTATAACCATTCCACACTTCAACTGTGTTCCAAAGCTTTCCACAGACACATAAAGATAACAATTCAGTCAAGTGAGATAAAGTTAAAAGATGATGAAGAAGGAGTACTCCGAGTCCTAGAAAGCCTGTGGACTGCATACTGTACATTAAGTGTCAAGTTCTACTCCCAAGCCTTGCTTAGTAATATTTCCATATCCTTTAGTTAAAAAATGGATTGCAAACAAAAAAGTATATTTCAGCTTTAAAAATATCAGTTAAGGAAGAATAAAGACTAAATAGTGAGAAACTATGTTAAAAGAGGTTGTACCATTAGGATAACCCCTATCCGTATGACCTATTAGGACATATGGGCATTACAAGGGAGGTCTCTGATCAGAACACCCCTATCTTGACTGCAACAACTCTAGAGGCTTTAGTGTGGATATTGTATTCCAGTCTTTAAAGGGTGTCTGTCAGCAGATTTGTACCTATTAAACTGGCTGACCTGTTACATATGCACTTGGCAGCTGAAGACATCTGTGTTGGTCCCATGTTCATATGTGCCCACATTACTGAGAAAAATAATGTTTTAATATATGCAAATGGGGGCATTGCCATTACACCTACAGGTGCACCTCTCTCTGCAACTACCTCTCCCTCTGCACTTTAACTGATTTGATCACGATTACACTGTCTGGCCCTGTCAATCAATCCCTTTCAATAATACCAGCAGACTGGTTAGGTTACCAGGGTGATTGATCTGGTCCACCCACCCTGGTTAGTTAGCGGAGTTGGAGCTGAGATGAGCAGAGCTACAGACAAAACCTAAATTTGCAAACTCCTTCAAATTAGGTACAAATCTGGAGAACCTTTCTTTCTGAGACTACAGCTGTCAACGCTGTCAAAACCTGTCAGAGTATCTGTGAAGAAAAGAGACCAGACATCTTAGAAGGTCCAGAACCTTCAAGGCCATGCAAGATAAAGACAGCAAGGTATTTTCTCATTTATGGAATAAACATTATACTGCTGTGCAACAGGAATATTTCCTCTGGCACCTGCCACACCTTGACTGTCCATCAGGATCTGTCCATCAGGATCTTCCCAGCACCTGAATTGCAGAAAAGAGTTAACACGCACAGAATACACTTTCAGGGCCCTGAAAAACATTGATTTTGCAGTTGGAAATCCCTTTAAGGATTTTGCTAGACTCTCTAACAACATTTTAGCAGCATCTCAGAAAAGCCAACAAAAATAGTAAATGTCATAAACTAAAACATAAGATAATAAGAAAATAAGAACTGAAACACAACAACAAACAAAACTATGTCTTGCCAAGTAATGGATTTTTACAGTAACCTTTTGCAGGCCACGTAACAATGAATTTCATCTGAGCTGGTATCTCACAATTATTTAGGACATATGAAATGCAGCAATACCTATAATACATGTATTTTGAAGGCAAAAGTGAATCTTGAAAAATGTTTTTTATTATAGTATATTAAAAAAATATTTTGTTACAGGCATGATACATGCAGCAGGTAGCCAGCTGGGAAGAATACTTGGAGGGGGATGAGAGGGGTGGTTGTGGAATTGATAGGAGTAGTAGTGGTTCACAGTGGCAGTCTTGAATGGAGGGGGCACCCATTCTTCACTTTGGGCACTCACTGACTTTTTGAAGCTCCTGCCTGTTGGTAGTTGGGGTGCCCTTGATGGTGAACAGTTGTCACAGTGTAAGGTAGGAGAGCCAGTACAGGGCTGGATAATGGCTGTGGTGCAATGGTGGTGCAAGGCAATAATCACACCATTGTTGGGGTAACAAATCCAACGTTCTGATGAATACTGAAGTAGTTTTGGCAGTTTATAAACAAAAACACTGGTAGCATTCAGTTTAGTCTCACCAGAATACATACACAATTCCAAAGACATTCCAAAGCTGACATGTCATACACGGCAGAGACATGGCTGACTCTATTAGATCCAAACTACTGTACTTTCTAAGTCAACCAAAAGGGGCACCATGCCTCTGTACTACAATTCCCATCGCAGGGTGTAGATCCTACAACAGGTAGCTAATCCATGGTAAAAGTGTGGTGGCCACCTAAGGCTATTAACCCTTTCCACTAACAGTAAGGCCTGTTGCACTTCTGTCTGTCCTTTGAACCAATCCTTTAAGTTGCCGCTCAACAGTCTGTATACTCTGTATTTTACATTCTCTCTTAGATGATGTTAGTAGTTGTTGAGATGCAAGGATAGAGCCTTTTTTGGAATAGGCCTCACATTGAAGGCTTATGCCACTGCTTCATCACTCTCTGGCTGCTTGGGCTACACTACCCAGCTCCTGACCCAGAGGGTATATTAACTCCAACAGGGCACAATAACTAGACAGTGTTCCCAGTTCAGCTCTTTGACTACAAACATGACATACAAAAAGTGTATTAACATTAAAGGGGCACTAAAGCCAGAATCCAAACACAAAAAGGCAGGACATTCAACAAAACGTGACATAATATCCTTATGTGTCTTTGTTATTTCCCCTTCTTTCATCAGATATTACAATTGCAGATCATGAAAAATAGAAAATAGAAAAGTAGTGCATTTTTCTTTTAGGCTGCAGCCATGTCATCTCCCCCTTCCTCTCCTCCTCTGATGCTAGTGCATTGGTTTTGTCTTGCATTGCAGTGCAAGGAAAAACAGTTTCAGGATCGGTGCTATAACTGCACCTGGAAAGTACAGTAAACAATGAAGGTTTCCATTTAATGACAAAAAGCAGAAACTTTACAAAGTAATGAAAAATTATGTCTCATTCACATTTTGAGCCAAAACCAGGTGTGGGTCTAATACAGAACAGGTTCAGATTTTCCCTTATACCATGTCTCGGTGTAGCTCCAGTTCTGGTTTTTGCTCACAATCACTGATGGAAATCACTCACCAAAACACTGATGTGTGATTAATGGGGTTTTCCGGGATTTAACTACTGATGACCTATTCTCAGGATAGGTCATCAGTTTCTGATCGGTGGGGGTCCGACACCTGGGACCCCCGCCAATCAGCTGCTTGAGAAGGCATCGGCGCTTCCACGAGTGCCGCAGCCTTCTCTCAGCTTTTCCTAGGCCAGTGATGTCATGTTCATTGGTCACGTGGCCTAGGAGCGGCTCAGCCCCATTCAAGTGAATGGGGCTGTGCACATTACCAAGCACAGTCACTGTACAATGCACAGTGCTGTGCTTGGTGAGCGGATAGTGATGACCTATCCTGAGGATAGGTCATCAGTAGTTAAATCCTGGAAAACCCCTTTAAGGCTTATGAGTGTCATACTGTTTTGTGTGTACAGGTCCTATGTAGATCTATGTGTCTCCATGGTACCAGACAACAAACTCTGCATAGTCTGATCCTGCAGTAATACTGCCTTCCACCTGTCTCCAATTTCTGGGTAATATTCTAAATGTATGTTAGCATGAAATAGGGCACAAATAGAAGGTATTGTGACTCTGGGATCAGAATATCCAGGGTTTGTTGTCTGTCGCCATGGATATGCATAGTTTTGCATAAAAGCTGTAGACCAAAGCTAGTTTCACACGAGCATTATTGCTCTCTGACAGGCTGTTCCAGCAGAAAACAGCTTGCCGAAGCTCTCGGCAGAGATTCGGTTACTTCTCGACAAAGATAATTCAGCCGGACAAAAGCCGCTGTGTGAACTCTCTAGTTCCAGCACAGCTGAATGTTACTGCAATGCCCACCAGCCCCATTGACTATAAATGGATTTGGCAGCGATCCGGCCACTACTTGGCAAATATGCCAGGATTCGGCCAGACAAAAAAATGCTGAATACAACGGCTTTTGTCAAGCCGAATTCCGGCATATCTGCCGGGTAGTGACTGAAGCTCTGCAAGAGCAATAACATGAAAGAGGCCTTAGAAGAGTAGGATATTTTTATGAAGAATATATACACAGTTGCTTAAAGGGGTTATCCAACCCCTAAAATGCCTCCCCATAAGTCCGGGCCAATTAGACGGACAGTACTTACCTGCTCCCTGGCACCTGCATTTCTCCTGGTCCCTGCACAGACACCGCTGCCTCTCCCCATTGCGCAGATTAAAACATGTAGGTGGCACTGGAAGGTGCAGTGCTCAAACTATTTTTGTGCAAGTGACCCCAAAAAGTCTCAAAGCCCCTACTGCAGGGCTTGATTAATTCCCCCATACTACTTACATATATATTCTAAGCCCACCCACCATCCCACCTCTCATCCAGCCCAGAATAGTTGCCAGGTAGTGTATATCTAGCCTCCAGACCGAAAAACATCACTCAGTTATTTAGTTTTATGCTGGATTGGAATGGAATTCATAGCAGAAGGAGAGAAATGGGTGAAAGCAAAAAGATGCAGTTGGAGAAGCACTTTATGGGATGCTGTATATTCCTTTTATATAAGATTAACTCATTACTCATCATGTTGTTTTGCGCATGAAGACAGAGCCGACACAGCTAATGCATAACTAGCAATTCTACAGAGTATGTTACTGCCGCACGGTTATAGAATAAAATATTAGCCATCTTTTATAGCAGGCATTACACAGTAGAAGTAAATAAACCTTACACCTCAGTTTATATGGTGGTGTATCACATTGTTTAGATGCTGCATATAAAGTTTAATATCAACTGCCATCTATTGTAGCCTTCCATATTAATTTAATAGGAAGAAATTCAAAGGAAATAAGTGCTGCCTACTCTCTGCTAAAAAGTAATTACCCTAATACACTTTGCATCTTTTAAAGCAGTGGAAAACGGTCTTTCTTCTACCAGAGAATCATAGCTTCAAAATCCTTCGCATTTCCATGGAACTTCAAATTATATTATCATTCATTAAGCTCATGAATCAAAGTGTTAAGGCTTCAGAAAGTGCAATATTTCACAGATTTGTGTCTTTCTCTTTCGGATTGGAATATTTTGTGCACTGCAGCGTTGCCTATCATATTGCCCAATGAAAGGACATTCAGAATTGCCTGATTCTGCATATGCTGACCAAGATCACATTGGAGTGATCTATCCTGTAGGTTTTGAATTCAGTTTTAGTGAATGTCTTAGACTAATAGATGAATTATTCCCCCTGTTGTATTCTAATGAATCAGTTAAATCAGTGAATCACAAGGAGAAGCACCCATTCTTCTGCATGATATTGGCGTATTATAATTAGCAATTTGTACTAGTTTACCAATACGATCTTTAGCCTACAAGCTCAGGACATCTTAAATTATATATGATACTAATTAAAGGGGTTGTTCAGTATTAAAAAAATGGTGTTTTTTCATTACTTCAGTGGAACTGAGCTGCAATACACGACTCAACTCATGGACAGATGTGGCTCAATTTCTGGAACTGAGTGGCCATGTTTTTTTTAACTTCTTTTAAGTAGCCTAACTTTAAAAGCTAATAAACATTAAGTAGTCAATGGGCATTAATGGGTAGATCATCAAGAAAGCATCTCTTCAGTCTTGTACTACCTGTATGTCAGTAGCTTAATAGACCATGTTCAATGTGTTCTCCGTGAGAAATTAGAAGAGACATTTCATAAAAAGGAGATGTTGCACCATGTTGGAATATGAGTGTAACTGAATTCTACTGATCAATAGACGCTCTACAAATCTCCTCTCTATACTTTGACACTCTCTCATTGTCCTATCTGGATAATTAAGCTGTCCGTACACATTATATTAATATCTGCCAAACCAATTTCACCAAGTAAACTATCTAACATTCATGGGGGTCTTATAGCAGATCAGACAGTTGAGTTTCAACATGCCTCTTTTGTTCTCAGGAAGATACACCACCACCAGAGGTCTCCGGCTGCAGCTTACAGCTTGGCCCTATATATAGTGGACTTTGGCCAACGTCCATGGTGTCCAAATAAATCGGATGTGTCTGTGATTTCTGTAGATCTGCCAATGCTGGGCTGTTTTTGTAGAGAAGGTTTGCAGACTGTGACCTTCTCTTCCAGGACAATCAGACTTTAAAGCACTTGAAAAGTAACTCCAGATTACTGTCTTTTTTGTCATCTAGAGATTTGTCACAATAGTTGAGACAGGAGAGAAGATGATTTCCATACACATGATATTTTTAGTGAAATGTATGAGATTTCCACTGTTATTTGCATCCATTTTTCTCCATATATTTGAATAATTCACACTTGAAAGATTTGTTAACAATGTCAGCTTAACTGTTGTGAGTTTATATATATATAACAATATGTAAATGGTGCCAAATATCAACTAGGTTCGTTTGACTAAAGGACAATGGAAGAGATTTGAGTTTTAGGTCACCCAATTTGAAAATATAATTTCCCTGTTACTTGAATTGTAGGAAGGAAAGCTGAATGTACAGAATGCACTGGAATATTCAAGCGGGAGAAATGTAAGTCTGTATCTGTCTCAAAAAGACTGATTTAGTTAACCCCAATCACCCTGTGTACAGCATGTTGTAGTAAGCAGATCATTTTTGAGAACTGCCATACTATTATTTTTCAGTGCAGGCCAAGCAGAGATGCTGTTCCTATCCCATCACCAGTGGTGCTGGTCACACAGCAGCCATGGATGTAAACAAAGGGATGGGACCACATCTACGATTAGAGATAAGTGAATTTCTTGAAATGTTTTTTTATGTCACATTTGCATAAATCATTCATCAGATTGAAAGTGTCCCGTTTGCACTGAATTCACCTCATTAGTCGGAATTCAAATCAAGCTGTATTCTATGTTTAAAGATACAATATCTTTTCTTTTTCACTATAAGACTTCCTATCACAATAATGTATAAACATGCATAACCAATGCTTTCCTGGTTAAGATCTTATATTGTGCCTGTGACATGTACAGTGACCCAGTGGACCACTTCTAGATGAAAATTTTAAACTGTTCTTCTGTTGTTTGCCCTCAATGTTAATCTGAAATATGGGCTTATTTTCCATCCACTGGAGATTGCCTGCATCTTTCTGGAGACTATCTGCTGTCCTGTGGCTGTCCTCAGAGATCCCCTGAGACTGAGGGCACATTTATTAAGATTGGCATTTTAGAAGCTAATATAGGCGTATTTCAGTATAATACAGTGCCTTGCGAAAGTATTCGGCCCCCTGGAACTTTTCAACCTTTTGCCACATTTTAGGCTTCAAACAAAAAGAATTTTTGGTGAAGAATCAACAAGTGGGTCACAATTCTGAAGTGGAATGAAATTTATTTTATCATTTTAAACTTTTTTTTGTAATAATAAAACTGAAAAGTGGGGCGTGCAAAATTATTCGCCCCCCTTGCATTAATACATAGTTCCGCCACCTTTTGCTGCGATTACAGCTGCAAGTCGCTTGGGGTATGTCTCTATCAGTTTTGCACATCTAGAGACTGAAATTCTTCCCTATTCTTCCCTGCAAAACAGCTCAAGCTTTTTGAGGTTGGATGGAGAGCGTTTGTGAACAGCAGTTTTCAGCTCTTTCCACATATTCTCAATTGGATTCAGGTCTAGACTTTGACTTGGCCATTCTAAGACCTGGATACGTTTATTTTTGAACCATTCCATTGTAGATTTTGCTTTATATTTCATCCAGAATGGCCCTGTATTTGGCTCCATCCATCTTCCCATCAATTTTACCCATCTTCCCTGTCCCTGCTGATGAAAAGCAGGCCCAAACCATGATGCTTCCACCACCATGTTTGACAGTGGGGATGGTGTGTTCAGGGTGATGAGCTGTGTTGTTTTTACGCCAAACATATCGTTTTGCATTGTTTCCGAAAAGTTCGATTTTGGTTTCATCTGACCAGAGCACCTTCTTCCACATGTTTGGTGTGTCTCCCAGGTGGCTTGTGGCAAACTGTAAACAAGACTTTTTATGGATATCTTTGAGAGATCTTTCTTCTTGCCACTCTTCCATAAAGGCCAGATTTGTGAAGTGTTCGACTGATTGTTGTCCTATGGACAGACTCTCCCACCTCAGCTGTAGATCTCTGCAGTTCATCCAGAGTGATCATGGGCCTCTTGGCTGCATCTCTGATCAGTCTTCTCCTTGTTTGAGATGAAACAAGCCGGGTCTTGATAGATTTACAGTTGTCTGATACTCCTTCCACACAGTGCTCCTTGGGACGTTTAAAGCTTGGGAAATCTTTTGCTATCCAAATCCGGCTTTAAACTTCTCCACAACAGTATCACAGACCTGCCTGGTGTGTTCCTTGGTCTTCATGATGCTCTCTGTGCTTTAAACAGAACCCTGAGACTATCACAGAGCAGGTGCATTTATACGGAGACTTGATTACACACAGGTGGATTCTATTTATCTTCATCAATCATTTAGGACAACATTGGATCATTCAGAGATCCTCAATGAATTCTGGAGTGAGTTTTCTGAACTGAAAGTAAATGGGCCAATTAATTTTGCACGCCCAACTTTTCAGTTTTATTAATACAAAAAAAGTTTAAATGATCCAATAAATTTCGTTCCACTTCACAATTGTGACCCACTTGTTGATTCTTCACCAAAAATGTAAAATGTTATATGTTTTTGTTTGAAGCCTGAAATGTGGCAAAAGGTTGAAAAGTTCCAGGGGGCCGAATACTTTCGCAAGGCACTGTAAATGATCCCCTGAGACTAGAAAAGAACTATTGTATAGTTTGAGCAGTCAAAAAGGATGGTGCGTGGAAATAGTCTGTGAAGGTGACAGACATTTATGGCTTCTGGACTCCATAGTCCTTGGGGCAAAAAGGCTTCGGGCCCCCAGTCATTCCAGTGTGACAGATTTTATTTTTGAGAGAAATTGCTCCCCTACTCTGGATTAGAATGAAAACAAGTTATATACAAGCAAGTGCCTTGTAGTCTTAAAAAGGGACATGGCGATTAGAGATGAGCGAATCATCCAATATTCGCTTCGCCGAATATTCGTCGAACTTTTCATAAGATTTGTATATTCTATGAATCTATTTGTCGAATCTGCGTACAAATCATAAGTTATTATGTGGTGTTTTGTGAACATTCGTGCACTAATAACGAACGTTCAGTTTTAAAAGGTAAACAACTCCTGTGAACACGTACACATGAGCGTACAAATTGCGTACGAAAATGACGGGCTTTGCTGGAGCGGAATGGTGGAGTCTGCAGTGGAGTCTGACCTCTGGCTACATATGGATACTGTATCAGGAGATGACAGCAGATCATCCGGCTGTGACTGAGATGAGCGTGCCATCCACTCCACTACCTCATCCACTTTCTCCTCCACTACAATTTTGCGCCTTGGTGGGTTAGCCTAGTGGAACACTGGCCAAATATTGCGAAATCTACAAGTAGAAGCTCCGGCTACAGGTCCTTTAGCACTGCTGCCCTGTGCCATCTTCTCCTTTTTTTTAGAGCTCGAGGTCTGGCTGGAACTGGACCCCTTTTGCTTATCCATTCCAGACATTTTTCACTTGACTGTGGCCCTGCAGCTGGTCTTTGTCTCTCTCCCTGTCTCTCTCCCTATCTCTCTCCCTGTCTCTCTCCCTGCCTGATTAATTACTAGCCCTGCACTTGCCCTGCAGTATCCCTGATATGTGTAATATGGATTCCCTGAACAATTACACCCCAATTTTAACAAAACAGGTCTCAGTCCTACACACACAGTGCTTCTGCTCATCTCAGCAGTCGCAGCAGAAGTGATGCGTCACTGGCTTACCGAGACTGAGCCAATCAGAGCAAGCCCTGCCCACTAGGTCTGGTGACCGCTTTCTTCCCGGGCTTTTGCCGAACAAATAACGAACAGTATAAGTTCGCTAATTAATTGAATTCGTACGCAACAGCGTATAGAGTAACTTATACGTAGCATTAGCGTACAATTTGTCGGACAAGTACGTAGCGAATGCGTGGAAAGCCTTAAGAACATTTTCGAATCTAACGGAGCGAATCTCAAAAAATTCGGATTCGCTTCGCAGTGGAAAATTTCCAAGATTCGTATTGAATCTACGAAGCGGCGAATAGATTCGCTCATCTCTAATAGTGATAACCCCTTGATTCATCCCAGGACCTATCAGAATTATTAACAATTTTTGCCTTCATTTTTATGTGAATGATTGTTTAGAACTTGCCCTTCAATAAAGACTTCTGGTTACTGATAACCTGCACCACCTCTATCCTGGTCAGGTCTTCTGTCTCTACTCTACTCTCTGACAGCAAATGCACCCCACCTTTAACTAGGAATGCCAGGGAAGAACTACAAGTGTCATCCTGAAGTACTGTAACCACCTTGGGAGCAAGGGGTGGGGGACATAGTCACTGTGAGCATTGGTACTACTACCAGCCTGTTTGCCCCTGCTACTTCTGTCCTTCTCCCTGTTGTGCTCCCCTTCAGATGTGTTACATACACAGTATGTCAGTATTAGCCCTCCTGATTGGCTGAAGCTGACTACAAGGCATTACGAGCAAGCCTGCTGGCCAAGGTGCTGCCCAGAGTGATTCGACCCTCCTTCTCCATCTTCCCTAGCCTGTCTTCTGATCATAAAATGGTGGATGCTATTTTGAGTAATACATCTGAAACAAATTGCAGAAGTTTCAGGTTTGATAGATTCCGAATTTTGGGGGAAATTTGCAACAAATTTGATTTGTTTAGGATTGATTTGCTCATTAACAATGAAACTAATAAAAAAAACATGGTGAAAACATTGGTGGGAATATATATACACCATTGTTTTACACTGGTCTATGATAACCCCGTGCGCTGTTGAAGGCTGCGCCTAATTTATGACGAGGATTATATCTTGTCATGAATTAGGCAAAGCTTCTGGCAGTCCGTGCATCTAGACTGAAATGTTTGCCATCCCTAAGCTGGCGTAGATTTCAGTCTTCTTTTACACCAGAAAACTGGAGTAAAGAAGACAAATATGTCAGGCCCACTGGCTCTGTCCCCTCCTTGCTCTTGCCAGGAGCCTTTTTACAAAGTGGTGGGAATAGCAGACAAACACCACTTATGCAAAAAAATGTTTGTGCAAGTGATGGGAAAAAAGATGCAAACACTGTGTTGAAACAGAAAACAGGTGTAGTGGAATGACTAATTCCCCCCTATGTTTTTTTCTGCTTAAATTAGATGCATTAAAGGGTTATTGCCATCTCAGAAATTATGGCTGGGATAGGCCACCAATGTCATATATATGTGGGTCCCACCTCTGGGATCTGCTCTTATCTCCAGAGTGGGCCCCCTAAAGTGATGGAGAGTGCACTATATAAGAGAGGCCACCCTCCATTCCAGACTATGGGAGTTCTGAAAATAGTAGACCTCTGGTACTGGTGTTTTTGACATTAGTCCCAGAGGTGGGCCCTGTACCTATTGGACAATTTTGAGATGGGTATGACCCTTTAAAGAAATTATTTCATCTAGCATGTGGGTACTGTATAGTGGTAATATTTGGATGGTATATTGGTAGAATTGCGTGGGTATTGTAAATTGGAAGTATTACACTATGTGGCCGTATTTAGCTTTAAAAATATGAGTAAAATGTTTTACATGCATGTACATGTAATCCATTGACCAAGCAATGAGATATGTACTCCCTGGCTCAGGGCACCTTCCAGAATATGAACTGGGATGTCTTTGTAACTGAAAGATTTACCACTTTATTAATACTAAACTTTCCAGGGGTCTGCTCAGCGGTGATTATCCTCTAGGATCTTATTCTGACCAAATATGGTAGGAATCTACTCATCTTTTATGTAGAAAAGTCATTCTGTTTATTTGTAAACCCCTCCAAATACAGCAAAAGAACCATTTACGTGTGTTGTTTATAACTCCAAGAGTCAGGATACTTTCCATAAAATATGGGTTCCATAGATCCAAGGCCCAGTTACATTGGTTTGACCACTTGGTTCTGTGTAGTATGTTAGTGAGCAGTTTCACTCTGGAGTCTTTTTCAATAAAATATTGGTCCCATATTTGATTTATTTAACTGCTTGGTATAATGTTTTTATACATGTTATTTAATTTTATCTCGACAAAACAATATAGTACTGCAGACTCTTTCGAAATTGACAATGCAAGTGTGTAAGGAAGTAAGCTTTCAATAATCTGTCTATAATCCCAGCCCAGTTTGTATGAAACACTTACAGCAATATAAAAGGGATGTAATCCACTGATAAATTGGGAATAATATTCTTGTCATTAATACCAATGGTGACTGTGAGAACAGACCACATTTCCATTTATGCATGCTCACAATAGCTAATTTGGGTCATGATCACAATATTTGCACATCGCAATTTCAATTCCTAGTATAATGAAACAACCAGATTTCATATTTTACATAATCTCCTTTAATGATGAGTGGGACTAATAACTAGATTTTAAAATAATGTACAATATGAAAAATAAGCATGGTAGGCCCTGTGTGTATAGTGGCAGTATGTCCCACTTTATAAAACCAGGTTGCAATCTAAATGTTTACTGTGTCATTCAAAGTTTGTAGAGATTTTGATTTATTGCAGTTGCAGTGAGCTGAAGAGAATAGTATGAGTGTGGCCATATGGGAGTAGTAGTACTCATAGGTCTGACACTCCCTGGGCTATGCAGTGATGAGGAAGGGTACACCTGGTTGTCCTTTCTGATGATGGGTTAAGTAGATTTGAGGTGCAAGGTATGATCCTCGGATGGGAGAGAAAATGATGAGACAAGTTTGGATGAACTAAGTAACAATCAGTAAAGATTAAAGAGGACCTTTCACCACTCCTAACATGCCTGTTTTAATAGCTTCATACATTCCCCATGTAATAACAATTCTGGAACATCTATTCTTATGTCTGTATGTTGTGCCATTCCTTTATTATTTGCACTAGAAGCTATGAATGAATTGCTATTTGTCTTTAGTAAGGGAACAGAGGGGAGGTAACCAGTTGAGGGGGGTGTACCTGCACAGACTGAACATGGCAGCACTGATTGGCTAGAGTCAGTCTGTGCAGGGACACACCCTCAACTTGTCACCTCCCCTCTGTTCCCTTACTGAAGACAAATAGCAATTCATTCATAACTTCTAGTGCAAATAATAAAGGAATGGCACAACATAGAGCACTAAGAATAGATGTTCCAGAATTGTTAGTACGTGGGGACTGCATGGAGCTATTAAAACAGGCATGTCAGGAGTGGTGAAAGGTCCTCTTTAAGTAAAGTGCAGCATTTGGAAGATGGTTCACAAAGGCACTGTACCCACTGAAAGCAGTCATACCATGTGCAATCCCCAGGGAGTTATATTGGGAGATAGAGGGATGAGTCTTTCTCTTATGTTCTGCACAAGCTTCCCAAATCAACCAAGGGGTGCAACTTATCTCTCTCACTCTGGCTATGTTATAGCTCTGTACAGTCAGATTTGTTCAAATTAAGGAAATTCAAGACCATTATTACCCTCCTCAGAAGTGGTCAACCAAAAAGATCACACCAAGAGCAAGGCGTGTAAAAGTCTGCAATGTCAGAAAGGAAACAAATGTTATCTCTAAACAACTAAGGGCCTTTCTCACATTAGCTAATGTTAATGTTCATGAGTCCACCATCAGGAAGCACAGAACAACAATGGTATGCATGGCAGGATTGCAGGAAGAAAGCTGCTGCTCTCCAAAAAGAACATTGATGCCCATCTAAAGTTTACTAAGATCACCAGGCAGTTGGAACAATGATTTGTGGATGGATGACACCACAATAAAACTTTTTGATTTAAATGAGAAGCATTGTGTTTGGAGAAAGGAAACCACTGCATCCCAGCATAAAAACCTTGTCCAATCTGTGAAACACAGTGGTGGTAGTATCATGGTCTGGGCCTGTTCTGCTGAATATGGACCAGGACAGCTTACCATCATTGATGGAACAAAGAATTCTGAATTATACCAGCAAATTCTAAAGGAAAATGCCATCTATCCATGAGCTGAATCTCAAGAGAACGTGGGTCATACAGCATTACAACGACTCTAAAGAATAAAGTTAAAGTTTTGGAATTACCAAGTCAAAATCCTGAACTTAATCAAATAGAAATGCTGTGGAAAGGCCCGAAGTGAGTTAAAGCTGTTTTGTAAGAAGAAACGTTCCTCCAAACCAATGTGCAGGACTAATCAATAATTACCAGAAGCATTTAGTTGCAGTTATTGCTGCACAATGGGGTCACACCAGGTACTGAAAGCAAAGCTTCACATATTTTGGTCACTCACAGACATGTGATATTGGATCATTTTCCTCAATAAATAAATGATCATGTCTAACATTTTTGACATTATTGATTTGGTTATATTTAGAGATGAGCGAGCACTAAAATGCTCGGGTGCTCGTTATTCGAGTCGAACTTTTCCCGATGCTCGGGTGCTCGTTTCGAATAACGAACCCCATTGAAGTCAGTGGGAGACTCGAGCATTTTTGCAGGGGACCAAGGCTCTGCCTAGGGAAGGCTGGGTGAAAACCTGGAAACCTCAGAAAATGATGGAAACACCATGGAAATGGACAGGAAACAGCAGGGGCAGCATGCATGGATGCCTCTGAGGCTGCCTAATCCCACCATTACCCCAAATTCTCAGGCAACAGCCTGGTGGTTACCCTCATGGCAATTGTGCTCACCCAAACCAAGAAAGGCGATGCAAATACCCATCACATGTTAGGGAAGCACCCAACTAGGTGCAACGAAGGTCCATCACCGCCTGCAGGTGACACCACTGCTCATGCTGGCACTGCAGCTGACATCAAGTTTAGTATCTGTTCTTATCAGTTGCTGTGGCTGTTGGTGGTAAAGTGGTGAGCATAGCTGCTTCCCAAGCAGTTGACCCGGGTTCGATTCCCGTCTATCGCAGGAGGCAATTAAAAGAAGAACTATAAAAAAATCAGTACAATATCTAATACGTCCCCTATCCGTGTAAATTGTTTGGAGAGAGGGCCTGTAGGTGGGGGGAAGGAGGTTTCGCTGGAAGAGCCAGAGGAGTGCCCCCTGGGCTAGCGTAAGTGGTGGTGACAACAGCCGGAAGGATTTGGAAAAACTCTAGCATCAACCGGTACGGTATCGATTCTTCTCAGTTTAATACAGTATACGTCCCCTATCTTGGGACCTTATATTTCATGGATTTTTCGACCACGGAAAACGGAAAAAGAGCTTGCTCTGGCCAGGGGAGTGTCTTTCCAACTGCAGCTAAGTGGACATGTCCATGCTCTGCCTATCACAGGTCAGGAGGCAAATAAAAGAAGAACCAAAAAAAAATCTGTACAATATCTAATACGTCCCCTATCCGGGTAAATTGTTTGTAGAGAGGGCCTGTAGGTGGGGGGCAGGCTGGGGGGAAGGAGGTTTCGCTGAAAGAGCCAGAGGAGTGCCCCCTGGGCTAGCGTGTGTGGTGGTGACAACAGCTGGATGTAGTTAGAATGACGACGCAGGACCCCAACTTAAAAATTTAGCATCAACCGGTACAGTCGTAAATTATTAGATTGATCAAGTGTGGTATGTCTTCTATGTATACTACTCAGTTTAATACCGTATATGGCAGCTATCCGGAAAAATAGTTTGGAGAGAGAGAAAGATAGGACAAAGACGTAAATTGTTTGGAGAGAGGGCCTGTAGGTGGGGGGGCAGGCTGGGGGGAAGGAGGTTGAGCTGGAAGAGCCAGAGGAGTGCCCCCTGGGCTAGCGTGTGTGGTGGTGACAACAGCCGGATGTAGTTAGAATGACGACGCAGGACCCCAACTTAAAAATTTAGCATCAACCGGTACAATTGTCAATTATGAGCTCGATCAAGTGTGGCATGACTTTTTAAATGGAGATTGCATGTGGTCACGTACTCCCTGGAACCCCATAGTCACCCCTTCTCTGATGTGCTATCCCAGAACATTCTCTGCCCCAATTCGCAAGACCTTTTGCAGTCTCCGTGTGCTGACAGTGGGGATTTACCAGTGTTGTCTGAGAAGGTGGTGGACAATGGCGAGACACAGGTGTCGGGGGGTGAGGTAGTTGTATGGGAAGCAAGTTACAGTGGGGACTCCTTGGGGGGACTTTCTCATGATGGGACAGATTCAACTTGGGTGGATCAGGCACAGGAACAGATCAATTTTTTTTTTTTTTTGTGTTTATTTAACTTTTATTTAGCACAAATAACCACAGAGATATTTATTCGTTATCTTCTCTGCGCAATCTGGCGTTGGGGTTCGTCACTTTGATGGCGAGCTGTGCCGCTCTCTCCACAATGGTCTTTAGGTTCTTAGATGGAGACGTTGTGGGCGATTTCAGCACAGAAGGACTTGTTGCTCATCAACAGAACCTCGAGCTCCTTGACATTGTGGACCAGGAATTTGCGGAACCCTGTTAGCAGCATGTGTTTGGTCTTCTACTTGCTACCGTATCCAATGTTGGGCAATATAGATACGCAGGTAATATTATTTTTCACACCTATCCCAAAAATAAAAATTTACGCAGTTTGCGCAAATAAAACTGGAAACTGGAATTGGAGAGAGGGCCTGTAGGTGGACCTCCTGAAAAATTGTTTGGACAGAGTGCCTGTAGGTGGACCTCCGGAAAAATTGTTTGGACAGAGGGCCTGTAGGTGGCCCTCCTGAAAAATTGTTTGGAGACAGGGCCTGTAGGTGGGCCTCCGGAAAAATTGTTTGGAGAGAGGGCCTGTAGGTGGACCTCCGGAAAAATTGTTTGGACAGAGGGCCTGTAGGTGGACCTCCGGAAAAATTGTTTGGACAGAGGGCCTGTAGGTGGCCCTCCTGAAAAATTGTGGTAAAAGAGTGCCAGTTGGACCTCTAAAAAATGGCGTTTTTTTGGTCAGCGTTAGGCAAAGACGATATGGAGGAGGAGTAGGAGGAGTAGAGAAGAGGAATCGGATACATAAGTTATTTAAATCTTTAGCTGCTTTCCCCCGGAGGAGATTTAAATTCCGGTGAAATCCAGGCTTTGTTCATTTTAATAAGTGTCAGCCTGTCAGCGCTGTCAGTTGACAGGCGTGTACGCTTATCGGTGATGACGCCGCCAGCTGCACTGAATACCCGCTCTGACAGCACGCTAGCGGCAGGGCAGGCTAGCACCTCCAAGGCGTACAGCGCCAGTTCAGGCCACGTGTCCAGCTTTGAAACCCAGTAGTTGTATGGAGCAGAGTGATTGCTATGGACGTTGGTATGGTCAGCTAGGTACTCCCTCACTATCTTTCTGTACAGCTCCCCCCTACTCTGCCTAGACTGGGGACAGGTGACAGTGTCTTGCTGGGGTGACATAAAACTGGCAAAGGCCTTGGAGAGCGTTCCCCTGCCAGTGCTGGACAAGCTGCCTGCTCGCCTCCTCTCCCCCGCTACTTGGCCCACAGAACCATGCCCTCTGCCGCTAGCGGCGTCAGATGGGAAGAATTGTTTCAGCTTGTGCACCAGGGCCTGTTGATATCTATTCACTCTCATACTCCTTTCCTCTGCAGGGATGAGAGTGGAAAGGTTCTGCTTGTACCGTGGGTCCAGGAGAGTGAACACCCAGTAATCGGTGTTTGAAAAAATTCTTCTAACGCGAGGGTCACGGGATAGGCAGCCTAACATGAAGTCTGCCATGTGCGCCAGAGTCCCAACACGCAAGAATTCCCTCTCCTCACTGGCCTGACTCTCCATTTCCTCCTCCTCCTCCAAGTCCTCCTCTTCAGCCCATACACGCTCAAGAGTTAAGGACTGAGCACTGGTACCCTCTACTGTCTCGCAGACATTCTCCTCCTCTTCCTCATCCCCCTCCTCCGATACGCACTGAGAAACAGACCGGAGGGTGCTCTGGCTATCAAGCGACGTATCTTCCTCCACCGTCTCTTGTGACAAGCGCAAAGCATCCGACTTCATGCTGAGCAGTGAGTTTTTCAACAGGCAAAGCAGCGGGATGGTGAGGCTGATAATGGCGGCATCGTCGCTGACCATCTGTGTTGACTCCTCAAAGTTGCTCAACACCTGGCAGATATCAGACATCCACGTCCACTCCTCATTGTAGACTTGAGGAATCTGACTGACCTGACTACCAGTTCTGGTGGAAGTTGACATCTGGCAGTCTACAATCGCTCTGCGCTGCTGGTAAACTCTGGATAACATGTTTAATGTGGAATTCCATCTCGTGGGCACGTCACACAACAGTCGGTGAGCGGGCAGTTGTAGGCGGTGCTGCGCTGCCCTGAGAGTGGCAGCATCTGTGGTCGACTTGCGGAAATGCGCACAGATGCGGCGCACCTTGGTGAGCAAATCAGACAGATTGGGGTATGTCTTGAGGAACCGCTGAACTATGAGATTAAACACGTGGGCCAGGCATGGCACATGTGTCAGTCTGCCGAGTTGCAGAGCCGCCACCAGGTTACGCCCATTGTCACACATAACCATGCCTGGCTTGAGGTTCAGCGGTGCCAGCCACACATCGGTCTGCGCCGTGATGCCCTGTAACAGCTCTTGGGCGGTGTGCCTTTTGTCACCTAAGCTCAGCAGTTTGAGCACCGCCTGCTGGCGCTTTCCCACGGCACTGCTGCTGCGCCTAGAGCTACCGACTGAAGGCGCCGTGCCCACGGATGGTAATTCGGTGGAGGTGGAGGAGGGGTCGGAGGAGGCATAGTACGTCTGAGAGACCGTGACCGAGGTAGACCCCGCAATCCTCGGTGTGGGCAGTACATGAGCGGCCCGAGGGTCATTCTCAGTCCCAGCCTCCACCAAGTTAACCCAATGTGCCGTCAGTGAGATATAGTGTCCCTGCCCGGCAGCACTTGTCCACGTGTCCGTGGTTAGGTGGACCTTCTCAGAAACAGCGTTGGTCAGGGCACGGATGATGTTCTGTGACACGTGCTGGTGTAGGGCTGGGACGGCACATCGGGAAAAATAGTGGCGGCTGGGGACCGAATACCGAGGGGCAGCCACCGCCATGAGATTGCGAAAGGCCTCGGTCTCTACCAGCCTATAGGGCAGCATCTCCAGGCTAAGCAATTTGGAGATGTGGACGTTGAGGGCTTGGGCATGTGGGTGGGTGGAACTGTATTTCCTCTTGCGCTCCAGCGTCTGCTGTAAAGACAGCTGAATGCTGCGCTGGGACACATTGGTGGACACTGTGGAGGATCGTGGAGGCGAAGGTGTGGTTTTCTGGCGGGAGGCGCTCGTGCCGGGGTCCTGGGCAGGGGGTTGACTAGCAGAGGCAGCGAGTGACGCAGGGGGTTGACTAGCAGAGGCAGCGAGTGACACAGGGGAAGGAGCAGTGGTGTGACCCGCAGGAGGTGGTGAATGGCCTTGGTTCCATTGAGTGGGGTGTTTAGCACTCATATGCCTGCGCATGCTGGTGGTGGTTAGACTAGTAGTGGTGGCACCCCTGCTGATCCTGGTGTGGCACAGGTTGCACACCACAGTCCGTCGGTCATCCTCAATTTCTTTAAAGAACCTCCAGACTTGCGAACATCTAGGCCTCGCCACGGGAGCTTCACTACGTGAAACAGTTGCTGCTGATGCACCAGCTCTGGCCCTGCTTCTCCCTCTGGCCACACCACTGCCTCTTACAACTTGTTTTGGTGCAGCACTCGCCTCCGCCTCAGAAGCACTGTCTTCACTCGGCATATCAACCCAGCTTGGGTCAGTCACCTCGTCATCCTCCGATTCCTCAGTCTGCTCCCCCCTCAGAATTCCTCCCCTAACAACAACTTCACCACTGTCTGACAACCGTGTCTCCTCATCGTCTGACACCTCTTTACAAACTTCTTCCACTAACTCAACATTGTCATCATCATCATCATCACCCACAGACTGCGACAGTTGGAAAACTTGGGCATCGGGAACGAGGTCAGCAGCAACCTGAGAAGTGGTTTGTGACTCTGGGAAGGGTCCAGAAAACAGTTCCTGAGAGTATGCCGGATCGCATTCCAAATTTTCCTGGGAGGGGGCAGACTGGGGGATAGGAGGTTGAGGTGGAGGAGCCAGAGGAGTGCTCCCTTGGGTAACGTGGGTGGACTGCGTGGAAGACTGACTGGTGGACAAATTACTTGAAGCATTGTCCGCAATCCACGAGATCAGCTGTTCGCACTGTTGTGGTTTCAACAGTCCTCTACCACGTGTCCCTGTAAGTTGAGACATGAAGCTAGGGAGTGTAGCTCTGCGGCGTTCCACAGCTCCCTCATCAGCAGGTACTGTCTCACCCTGCCCAGGACCACGGCCTCTGCCCCCTGCAGTAATTGAATGCCCACGCCCATGCCCTCGTCCTCGACCCTTAGCCCTGGGGTTCAACATTTTCTGTATATAAGTGTATGATATAAAAAATAAAAAATAAACGGGCCTGGTGTACTGAAACCCACAAACTTGTTCAGTCTGGTTTAATTAAGTGACGTACAGAAAGTGTCACCTGGACAGAATATATGGATTGGAGTGAGTGTGCTGAACTGTGACACACAGAAAGGTTACACACAGCTGTGTGAAATGGATTTGTATCACTGAGCTAAAACAACAAAAAAACTAATTTTTATTGTATAGTTTGTTTTGGATTTTTGTTTTTTTTGGAACGTGACGTGCAGAAACTATCGTAGAGCTGACTGACACCCTACTGACAGTGGCTATTTAGACTGCGACCCAGACAAATGTCGCAGAGAGATTTTTAGGATCAATCTATATACGTGACAGGTAGCAAATGACTTGGTTGTATTCTGTGACGTACAGAAAGTGTCACCTGGACAGAATATACGGATTGGAGTGAGTGTGCTGAACTGTGACACACAGAAAGGTTACACGCAGCTGTGTGAAATGGATTTGTATCACTGAGCTAAAACAACAAAAAAACTAAATTTTTGTATATTTTGTTTTGGATTTTTGTTTTTTTTGGAACGTGACGTGCAGAAACTATTGTAGAGCTGACTGACACCCTACTGACGGTGACTATTTAGACTGCGACCCAGACAAATGTCGCACAGAGATTTTTAGGATCAATCTATATACGTGACAGGTAGCAAATGACTTGGTTGTATTCTGTGACGTACAGAAAGTGTCACCTTGACAGAATATACAGATTGGAGTGAGTGTGCTGAACTGTGACACACAGAAAGGTTACACGCAGCTGTGTGAAATGGATTTGTATCACTGAGCTAAAACAACAAAAAAACTAATTTTTTTTGTATATTTTGTTTTGGATTTTTGTTTTTTTTTGGAACGTGACGTGCAGAAACTATCGTAGAACTGACTGACACCCTACTGACGGTGGCTATTTAGACTGCCACCCAGACAAATGTCGCACAGAGATTTTTAGGATCAAGCTGTATACGTGACAGGTAGCAAATGACTTGGTTCTATTCTGTGACGTACAGAAAGTGTCACCTGGACAGAATATATGGATTGGAGTGAGTGTGCTGAACTGTGACACACAGAAAGGTTACACGCAGCTGTGTGAAATGGATTTGTATCACTGAGCTAAAACAACAAAAAAACTAATTTTTTTTGTATATTTTGTTTTGGATTTTTGTTTTTTTTGGAACGTGACGTGCAGAAACTATCGTAGAGCTGACTAACACCCTACTGATGGTGGCTGTTTTAGACTGCGACCCAGACAAATGTCGCACAGAGATTTTTAGGATCAAGCTGTATACGTGACAGGCAGCAAATGACTTGGTTGTATTCAGTGACGTACAGAAAGTGTCACCTGGACAGAAAATAGTGAGTGTACTGAACTGTGACACACAGAATGGTTCCACACTGCTGTGTGCAATGGATTTGTATCACTGAGATATAACATAAAAAAGGGGGTTATATATGGCGATAGCTGCACTACTAGTGCCAGCCAGCCAGCCAAGCCAGGAGACAAAAAAAAATGTCTTCTAGCCCTTAGAAGGGCTGTTGGGTTCTTTGTGGGTGATTCCTGCCTAACAGAGAACTAAATGCAGGCCCTAACACTCTCCCTGAAAGGCAGCAGCTCTATCCCTAACGACATCCAGACGGCATCTGAGCCGAGCACCGCGGCCAGTCACTAGTATATTCCAGGGTCACCTGATCAGGCCAGCCAACCCCTGCTATCGACATGTAAGGGCCCCATGTGATGCTGGGTGTACCGTAGAGTCTCCTGGCTTGTGATTGGCTGTGTTTATAGGCGCCAAAAAAGCACGATGCGGAAGTTGCCATTTCCTCGAGCATGGCGAGATACTCGTCCGAGCAGCGAGCACTTACGAGTACCCTAATACTCGAACGAGCACCAAGCTCGGACGAGTATGCTCGCTCATCTCTAGTTATATTCATCTACTTTTAGGACTTGTGTGTGTGAAAACCCAATGCAGTTTTAGTTCAAATTTATTCAGAAATATAGAAAATTCTGAAGGGTTGATAAACCTTCAAGCACCACTAAAAGATAATGCTTAGCTGCTTTTGCAATCCTCAGAGAGGCTAGATCTTCCTGTTGAAACCTGCTCCTTGCTGCTTTTAGCTGTGTACGTATCTGGAGATCACACTAAACTTACTACTTCCTCCCAGAGAGGAAGAGGTGGTACCTGTCACTAGGGATCCTCCCTCTCTATATACAGCCTTTGGGACATATAATACATGAAATAATGCATGAAATATAGTGGTATTTTAACTCATTCAAAGCTTTGCAGAGGGGACTTGAAATAATATTGTCCTAAATGAATTATTTGATTAAAACAGTAGTCAATCAAGTTACAATGGACCCTGGTTACAATATTTTCAAAGTACACATATAATGGTCTGCATGCACGACTTTTGTCTCTGCTTCAAAAATCTGTTCGGCACAGTTATGTGCCAAATCCATCCTTTCCATTCTTCTGTTCCTATAACAGAGAAGAAGAATGGAAAGGCTGAACGCTGATGTGAACTCACATCAGCCTTAACATATCTTTTGCAGGTAAAAAAGTCAAGAGAAAGAAGTAAGTCCAGTTCTGTGTCTTTAAGTATATGCATCCTATGTTGCAAGAAAGCCAGCACAATAGGGGAGGGGATGCAATATCCCAGAACAAGGTCACTACAAAGAATAATCTGATGTTATGTTATAAATCTAAATGAAGTGTTTTCTGTATTTGTACGTCTAATAGTACTGTATGGACAAGCAAGGGTTAACACCTTGGCTTATCCCCTTACCATAGGAGAGAAAGATAGAATGTCCAGAATCTACAAAGGCCATGCATTGGAGTCAGACAGCAAGGTGTTCTGCACATTCATGGCATAGAGAGACTTTGCCGCTTTGAGAAGGAACATTGCTAACGTCCCTTCCACACTTGGAGACAGTTTGGATAGCTGTACCTAAAATCCTTCCTGACAGAGCGATCTTCTATTTTTGCGTTTTCGTTTTTTGCTCCCTAACTTCCCGGAGCCATAACTTTTTATTTTTTCATTCACATAGTCATATGAGGATTTGTTTTTTTTGCAGAACAAATTGTAATTTCTAATGGCACCATTTAATATTGCATAGGATGAAGCTAGAAAAAAATTCCAAATGGGGTGGAATTTAAAAAAATGCATTTCCACCATAGTTTTATGGGTTTTATTTTTACCGCATTCACTAGGCAGTAAAGATTACTTGTGCTCTTTATTCTCCAGGTCAGTACGATTACCATATACGTATAGTTGCTCTTCTGTTTTAATACTGAAAAAGAAATAAAAACTTTTGAAAAAATATTTACCGTATTTTTCGCTTTTTAAGACGCACCCAATGAAAAGACGCACCACAGATTTTAGATAGGAAAATAAGAAAAAAATATTTTTCATCAGACCTTATATCAGAACCCCCATAAACTTCAGGACATCACATCAGACCCCCATATCAGCCCTCTATGTCAGAACCCCATCAGCCCTCAGATCAGCCCACTGTGCCCGCTCAGACCTCAGATCAGCCTTCATATCAGCCCACTCTGCCCCCATCAGAGCTCAGATCAGCCCAATGTGCCCCTATATCAGCCCATTGTGCCCCCATCAGACCTCAGATCAGCCCACTGTGCCCCCATATTAGCACACTGTGCCCCCATCAGATTTAAGATCAGCCCACTGTGCCCCCAACAGACCTCAGATCAGCCCACTGTGCCCCCATATTAGCCCACTGTCCCCCATCAGACCTCAGATAAGCCCACTGTGCCCCCATCAGACCTCAGATAAGCCCACTGTGCCCCCATCAGACCTCAGATCAGCCCACTGTGCCCCATCAGACCTAAGATTAGCCCACTGTGCCCCCATCAGACCTAAGATTAGCCCACTGTGCCCCCATCAGACCTCAGATCAGCCCACTGTGCCCCCATTAGACCTAAGATCAGCCCACTGTGCCCCCATGAGACCTCAGATCAGCCCACTTTGCCCCCATCAGCTCTCAGATCTGTCTTCTCCTGCTGGCGCTGCACTGTCACCTGACTGCATACAGCGTCAATTCAAAGTGCGCGCACTACGTCCTGACGCTGTACGCGGTCAGGACAGTGCAGCGCTGGCAAGAGAAGACAGAGGAGCGCCGGACTCGGAGCGGAGCTGCAGCGCAGGAGGGTGAGTATGTTTCCCCGCTCCCGGCGCCTATTACATACTAGTGAGCGCTTCCATAATGGAATCGCTCACTAGTATTTGCGTTATAAGATGCGCAGCAATTTTCTCCCTACTTTTGGGGAAAAAAGTGCATCTTATAAAGTGAAAAATACGGTAATTAATTTCAGAATATAGTGATGAAAAGAAAAAAAAATCATTTTTTTCTAAAGTTTTTTTTTTACAGTATTAAAACGCAAGAAAAACGATACGGTTGTGGTATCTGAAGATTCGTACTGACCTGGAGAATGAAGAGCCCAAGTCAGTTTTACCGCATAGGGAATGCTGTAAAAAAAAACAAAAAAACCCCCCAAAAAACGTGAAAATTTGGTGAAATTGCGCTTTTTTCCAATTCCATCCCATTTGGAATCCTATGTAATTTTAAATGGTGGCATTGGAAACTACAACTTTCCCCGCAAAAAACAAGCCCTCATATGGCTATGTGAATGGAAAAATAAAAAAGATATGGCTCTGGGAAGGCAGGGAGCGAAAAACGAAAATGCAAAAACGGAAAGTCGCCTCATCAGGAAAGGGTTAAAGATCATGTGACCAGTGACATCACAAACATCCTTCTAACAAATACTTTCTAGCTTCTACCCTAACGCAGCAGTATGGAATGGAGGAGGCAACACCAGGTTCGTGCTCCTCACCGAACGTCCTGACGTTTTGAACACTGACTGAGACTGGGCTTGCTGCAGTGAGCAGGCCTATTGAGGTCCTGAGCTAGGATTCTGTAAGGGTTGCCACCTTTCCCAACAATAAATACTGGCCAAGTTTACACAAGTTATAAAGGTTGGTGTGGCTTAACACTTGTGTTATTTGATCATATTTATTTTCTATAAAATCAAACTTTTTTTAAAATGTTTCTGTTAGACATTTGAACTGATAACCATCTACATAAGAACCTTAACCACTGAACTATAGAGCTCAATGTTAAACTGTTATAAATATATTATGGCTAAACTGGTGCTCAACCAGTTCTGACTCCTCTTGGCTAAGTTATCTTGGCAGTGTAAATCTGCCCCTGCTCCTCCCAGCACCTCTCCTGCTAAGCGTCCAGCCTTCAATGTACGTGATATCAGTGATGATTCCTCATACCTTGACAGGATAGGGAGACAGGATACATATTTTGGAACAGCAAATTACAGGGAGTGCCAAGAAACAAACTGAAGCTGCTCTGTGACCGCAGTGGTGATGAAGGAATCTGTAGTACTTCGAAAGGATAAGTAGTTTTCAAACCCTCTTCCTTTCACAAGGTGACTTGAGGTTTGTTTATGAGGGTTGTTTAGACTTGTAAAACCCCTTTAAGTCTTCTGTCTTTGCTATTTTTGTTCTAATCATACCCAGATTCTAAGACACTATGTACTTAATGAAAAAGATGAGTTTCATGGTATCATCGACTTGAATTTTCTGCTGATGTCAATAATTGAGAGTAATAATTAGAGATTAGCGAAGTCATTAAAAATTTGATTGGGCTGCTTTTCCGAAGTTCACAAAACGACTTCATCAGTAATTGCATGCCATTGTGTGTAGCGATCATTGAACCACTCAGATATCGCGTTAAATGCAGATTGCCACATCTGACAGTCACACTGAGGCCTTTCAGGGTTAATGAGGGGTTAAAACTCACCTCATCCATTAACTCACTGTTGTAGCCATCTTGATTTAAGAAAACGCTCCAAATCTCGCACGTGCTGATGTGATGGCATCATCCTGTCATCACACTGGGCAGACGTGGTGACGTCATCAATGATGACACACCGCGCCCGGCCAGCGTGATGATGTGGTGACGTTACACATCAGCGCACGTGAGATTTGGTACATTTTCTTCAATCAAGTTGTCTGTGATGGCATCTCCTCGGGCAAATAGATGAGGTGAGTATGTTTATTATTTTTTTTACTTTTTTCATGAAAAATTGATTTGTTACGATGAAGCGCCAGGAAATTTGGATTTGTGGCAAATCAATTTTTTCCTGAAGTTCGGATCAAAGTCGATTTGTTTTAACTTGGATTCGCTCAATACTAATTGCAATACATTAATACCCCCCTAATGTATGCAGCTTGCAATTTTCCTAGCAGGTGCACACCCTACTGAAAAGGCTTCACTCTGTGACACATTAAAACAGAGCATGCTTTAGTTGTCTCACTTTAATGAATTGTCCTCTTTGAGGTGGAGTGCTTCTGCTGAAGTGACTTTGATTAAACAACACAGAGCAAGATTGATCGCATTAAACAGCAAATGCAGTTTTAGTTCTGCACCGCTCACTTTTTGTCCTTTAAAAGCCGAAATATTCATAAATAGCAGCAGTTCATTTGGACAGGTAGTCTATTCTGCCTGAATTTGAAAGCATTTTATGAAAAACAGCAGAACCGAAAATGAATGGTTTGACTGTAACTATACAGGGGCCATTTAACGGGCTTGTTGTTTGCCCAAGTGCAGAACAATACTGTGTGTTCCATCATGATTAATAGTTTCCTTGTCAGCTCCCTTTAATTTGAAACTTGCTATTTGCTTCTGCTTCTTTGTTGGAGGCTCAGGTACTTTGGTGTGACATACACATTGGCAGTCTATTCATACTCTGCTGGAAAGTAATAACATAGTGTCCTTTCTTGTTCCTTGGATAGGACAATTATACATACCTTTAGTTCTGTCTTCAAGAACAGTGTTCTTTTTCTGTTTCTTTTAGACTTCATTGCTTGATATGAATATATTTAATTAAACTGAAATATGGACTAAAATAGTAAAATAGTATATTTTCTTGCTTACAAAATTAATTGACAATAGTCTTTTCACTGTGGTCCTCATCAATGTATGTACAGTAATTGAAGGGGATCCAGCTCTCTACAAAGGGTAGGGTACCTCCATAGTAACATAGTTTGTAAAGCTAAAAAAGACACACATCCATCCAGTTCAGTCTATTATCCTGAAATGTTGATCCAGGAGATGGTGCAAATAAAATGCATTAGAAGCTAATTTTACTCAATTTAGGGGACAAAAAATACTAACTGACTTCAAATCTGACAATCAGAATAACTCCCTGGATCAACTACATCACCAAAATACGAGTCATTTTAACTTCTACAGGGTGGCCCATGGAAAAGTAGCCCGCCTCCAATATCTTCAAATCAAACTGCCTAATAGTAAGGCCCGGACGTGCCCGTATTGTGGCCCGCAGACAGAGGGTCTGCAATATATGGGCCCCGGCTGTTTGAGTACCGCATCACAGATGCGGACCCGTTCACTTGAATGAATGGGCGAACTGTGAGCAAGGGGTTATGGCCACCATATTCCAGACTTGTCTGCATGTGATTTGTGTGATATGTGTGAAATTTAAAACAGAAAGCGTACGCTAACAATCCACATCCCTGGACAGGCTCAGACTGGTCCACAGGGGAATAGGAGAATCTCCCGGTGGGCCCCTGACAAAGGTGGGCCCCCAGTCCTGGAGGCATCTTAACCAGTCTATATCTATGTAAAAAACTGGGTAGATTATTTAAAAACTACCAAGTTTATTATTATATTGCATCAGATGCCGGAGATGATTTCTCGATACAGAGGCAGGCCAACTAGTATTCTCTTTCCCCAGGGACTTACCTTCTCAAAGTTGTTGCACTCGTAGGATAATAATCAATTATCCTACGAGTGTTATTGCTGCTGACCACTATGTGAGCATGTAGGATTTGCATGTAGCTACATAGTGGACTCCCAGAATGAATTTGGTGGACCCTTGGTAACCCAGTCCAACACTGCACCTGGACGAATTCAAGGAAAACATCACAAACACTATCCGCAGCATCACTGTTGAAGAGCTGGAAGCAGTATCAGCCAACATAATCTGACGTGCCTAAAGATGCATAGATGTGAACGGGGACCACTTTCAGCATCTTTTGTGACTTATGGGTAATAAAAAAGAACAATCCACTTGCTCATTCATCATATCATACTATCACTGGAGGCAGCTCCTTTTTCGTGGGCCACTCTGTAGTATTATTACACTCAATAAGTGCGTCCAGGCCTCTGATGAACGTTTAGTTAGTTCACCATCACAACCTCCTCCGGCAGAGGAGAGTTGCCTAGTCCTACTGCTATTACAGTAAAATCCCCTTCTTTCCTCTAGACGTAGAGGATATTCCCTCGTCACAGTCCTGGATATAAATAGGCCATGGGAGATATCTTGATATATTATAGCTGGAGTGATTACTTCTCCTTATTCAGCGGAGATGATTGCTGCATGTAAATGCAGCTTCATCTTCGCTGAAGGTTGGACAATTATCGGGAGCATTTGGTTTGTTCCTGAAAACTGCCTGAAACATCAGAAAAGGACCATAACATATTTCTTTCCTGATTGGGCTGACAAGCTTGCAGTATATTTATACAGAACTTGACAGTTTATATACTGTACATATACATATATGCGTATATACTGTAGTTGTAAACCTCACTTCCATGGTATATGTGTGTTTATGTGTTTGCATATATATGGGTATAGACACTATTATAAAAATTAAAAAAAGAGCACTTGAAGAATGTAATGCAATTGAATTGAGATTCTCAAAGTATTAAATGTTAGTGGTGCTTGGTCAATGGTAACACAAGGTGGTGCACCCATTATTTTGGGTCTGTTGTTCAGGCAGGGTCACATTAATTCTGGGTGGCATCTCCCCTTGCTGCAATATAGGCTGCGATATGGTAAAGGTCATACAGATCCTGGATATCCTCCTGTAATTCGTCCTTCCAAGCTCTTTCAACTTGCAGCTGTAGTTCAGCCAAGTTGGTTGTTGACTGCTGTCCATGGGAAATCTGTTGCCCCATGTAGTTTCAGACATTCTCAATGGGGGAAGGGGGGGTATTTGGCGATTGAGCTGGCCAGGGGAGCTGCTGGATACCCTGAAAAGCACATTGTGTAGCGTGAGCAGTGTGTGGGAAGGCGTTATTGTGTTGGAACACTATTGGAGTCATTTATCAAACTAGTGTAAAGTAGAACTGGATTAATTGCCCATAGCAACCAATCAGATTCCACCTTCCCCCCTTTTCCAAAGGAGCTGTCAAAAATGAAAGGTGGAATCTGATTGGTTGCTATGAGCAACTTTACACCAGCTTGATAAATGACTCAAATAGTGTTCCAACAAGATAATGCCTTCCCACACACTGATCACACTACCCCATATGTCTCCTTACTGAGTCAAAAAAGCAGTAGAACTGGTTCCATGATGTCCTGGACATTCCGAAGGTAGGTCCATGTTCGTTCGCAAATACCAGACTTGAATGATCATGGTAGCTAATGGCACCCCACACCATGACACAGTGTTTGTCATGTGTGTCTCTACAACATGCATGATGCTAGTAACTGCTCCTCAGTCCTCCTGTGAACTCTGATGTAGACATCAAAGGCAAATAATAGTGTTCAGTGCTGAAAGCAGGTTTTCCCTTTATACTAATGATGGCTGCATCATTAGTACTACAGCCCTCCTTCTAGCCACTTACTCTTTACACTCGCTACCTGGAGTCTTCTGTATGCTATGAGGTCTCTGAGACATGTTGTCTCATTCTTCCACCTTGCAATAGTGGCTCAGGTTCAGCCATGCACTGCCATTTACCCCTAATCTAAATTTATGAGAATATAATTCAGGTTATTCTTCTTTAGCCTTGTGAAGACTAATGGTTTGTTGTTGGCAATTTCTGAAATTCAAAATATTCTTTCCCTGCAAACTAAAGAGAAATGCGAATCAAATTGAACCCACAAGACATGATTAGACAATTACATTAAAGTTATTGCTTTACTTTATTGAGGTTACCTTGATGTGGTTGTCAAGCTTATCTTATTTTATTCAACACGGAACTCTTCTTGAATGAAATATTAGAAAACTGAATAAGCAGATAAGATAGACAAGATTGCTGCTTATGTAAAGAATGGTGTTATGATTTATTTTCCAGTGAAATTATTATGTGGAGACTTTAATATAAGTATGTAGTAAGTCTTCACTTTTTATATTTAACATACATGTTTTTTCAACCCAGGGTTAAGATACTTTTTCTCCCACCCAGTCTTATCCTAAGGTCAATTTCAGACAATCGCTATATGGCCATATATTAACAATTCTTTCAAAGTTAACCACCTAGCCACCATGAACTGATCTACTAAGCAGAACTAGTATCAACATTTAAAGGGGATCTGTCAGTAGCTTTGACCAACAGTCAACACTGCAGACATTGTTAGGTAGGTGCTGAAGAGAGCAGAGCAAAGATAGCTTTTGCAGGGCTCTTGTTATAAAAAGTACTGTGGACTGCTGCTGCAAATGACCCAGAGCTGGTGCTTCACTGTGATTCACAGCGCCTCCCTTTTGCTGCGTGACAGCGGTAGCATCCAACCAGGAGACCTCTACAGCTGTCACTCATAGCAGAGGGAGATTTTGTGAAACAGCCCAACAGAAAGAGCAATTAACAATGAAGCACTGATCTAGTGAACTTGCAGGAGCAGTGCCTGGCAGAATAAAAGTTCATATTCACACTACTCCTGATAACAAACCTCAGAAAAAGGTATGTTCTTTTCTTCTCTCTCTGGCTCCTACTTTGCCTAGCATTGTCAACAGTTTAGCATGATCAAAACTGCTGACAGATTCCCTGTACCAGGCATAAAAGGTTTGAATATTGTTCCAGTAATATAGGTGTTAAAATGAGGAGGTATAACAGTAGATTGAAACTGCCCCTACTTAGTATTTGGGAGAATGGACATTATAAAAAGTGTGTCCTCACAGCTTAAATGGGTTGTCCAGGCCTTAAAAATTGATGACCTATCTTCAGCATTCTGTAAGTTATCTATATCTAATATTTGGACTCCCAGCGCCCCTGCTGATCAGTGGTTTGAACAGGCTCCAATGCTTCTATGACCTCATACTAAAACAAGTACAGTAGTATTCGTTTAATTAATGGTTGTGCTTGGTATTGCGGCTCAATCCAATTCACTTAATTGGGACAGAGCTGCAGAAAAGCTATGTGAATGATGAACATGACATCACAGGCTGAAGAAGAGGCCCATTCCGCAGCTGATTGGAGGAATTGCCAGGAGTCGGACCCTCACGGATCAGATATTGATGACCTATCCTGAGGAAAGGCCTCAATATTTAAATCCCAGCAAACCCCTTTAGATGAAGGCAAATTTATGCAGCACTTGAGTAAAGCTCATCATTAGAGATGATCGAGCACTAAAATGTTCGGGTGCTCGTTATTCGAGTCGAATTTTTCCCGACGCTCGGGTGCTCGTTTCGAATAACGAACCCCATTGAAGTCAATGGGAGACTTGAGCATTTTTTGCAGGGGACCAAGGCTCTGCCTAGGGAAGACTAGGTGAAAACCTGGAAACCTCAGAAAATGATGGAAACACCACGGAAATGGACAGGAAACAGCAGGGGCAGCATGCATGGATGCCTCTGAGGCTGCCTAATCGTACCATTACCCCACATTCTGGCCAACAGCCTGGTGGTGACCCTCAAGACAATTGTGCTGACCCAGACCAAGATGGGCAAGGCACATGTGCTGGCACATGTTAGGAAAGCACCCAACTAGGTGCAACGAAGGTCCATCGCCGCCTGCGGGTGACACCACTGCCCATGCTGGCACTGCTGTCCTATCCCCTGCCCCACGACGCAGGCATAAGCCTGACACAGCGTGGTGACAGCGTGGTGGTGACACCAACAAGTGACCAAGTTAGATTGAGGTAGTAGGTGAACCACCCAAAAAATTTACCCTGACACAGCATGGCGGTGAACCCAGAGTGACCAAGTGAGACTGAGGTAGCAGGTGAAGCACTTAAAATTTTACCATGACACGGAATGGCGGTGAACGTCAGACGCCGCCTGCATGAGATTAGGGATAGAGCTGCTGTCTGTCAGGGAGAGTGTTAGGGCCTGAATTTAGATGTTGATTAGGCAGGAATCACCCACAAAGAACCCAACAGCCCTTCTAAGGGCTACAAGCACCTTTTTTTTTTGGTCTCCTCCTGGCTGCTGGCTGGGACTTGTAGTGCAGCTACCGCCATCTTGGCTGCACACTGTTAGGGCGTGAAATTAGAATGTGGTTAGGCAGGAATCATCCACAAAGAACCCAACGCTCCTTCTAAGGTCTACAACGACATTTTTTTTGGCCTCCTCCTGGCTGCTGGCTGGGACTTGTAGTGCAGCGCCCGCCATCTTGGCTGCACACTGTTAGGGCGTGAAATTAGAATGTGGTTAGGCAGGAATCATCCACAAAGAACCCAACGCTCCTTCTAAGGGCTACAACGACATTTTTTTTGGCCTCCTCCTGGCTGCTGGCTGGGACTTGTAGTGCAGCTACCGCCATCTTGGCTGCACACTGTTAGGGCGTGAAATTAGAATGTGGTTAGGCAGGAATCATCCACAAAGAACCCAACGCTCCTTCTAAGGGCTACAATGACATTTTTTTTGGCCTCCTCCTGGCTGCTGGCTGGGACTTGTAGTGCAGCGCCCGCCATCTTGGCTGCACACTGTTAGGGTGTGAAATTAGAATGTGGTTAGGCAGGAATCATCCACAAAGAACCCAACGCTCCTTCTAAGGGCTACAACGACATTTTTTTGGCCTCCTCCTGGCTGCTGGCTGGGACTTGTAGTGCAGCGACCGCCATCTTGGCTGCACACTGTTAGGGCGTGAAATTAGAATGTGGTTAGGCAGGAATCCTCCACAAAGAACCCAACGCTCCTTTTAAGGGCTACAACGACCTTTTTTTTTGGCCTCCTCCTGGCTGCTGGCTGGGACTTGTAGTGCAGCGACCGCCATCTTGGCTGCACACTGTTAGGGCCTCAATTTAGATTTTGGTTAGGCAGGAATCACCCACAAAGAACCTAACGGTCCTTCTAAGGGCTACAACGAACTTTTTTTTTGGCCTCCTCTCGACTGCTGGTTGGGACTTGTAGAGCAGCTACAGCCATCTCGGCTGCATGCTGTGCACAGCGACTGGTGGCAGAAGGGACAGCACGTGGTCCACGCAGACCCAATAGAAATTGCCCAAAGTCCTCTCAGTACTCATTTTTGCTGCTGCTGTACCTTGGCTTGCTGGGATCTGTAGTGCAGTCTTCGGAATACGTTTTTTCTCTCAGTTATATATACTACAGTCCAGTGAACAATTATGTTGTGTGCTGTACAGTAGCGTCAGTCTAGGGTATACGTTTTTTCTCTCAATTAGATATCCTACAGCGCAGTGAAATATTCTGTCGTGTGCTGCACAGTAGCCGGAGTGTAGAAAATATACGTTTTTTCTCTCAGTTATACATTATACAGTGCAGTGAAAAATTGAGTGATTTGCGGTACAATAGCCGCCATCTAAAGACTACGTTTTTTCTCTCAGTTATATATACTACAGTGCAGTGAAAAATTCTGTCGTGTGCTGCACACTAGCCAGAGTGTAGAAAATATACGTTTTTCGTCAGTTATACATTATACAGTGCAGTGCAAAATTCTGTCGTGTGCTGCACACTAGCCGGAGTCTAAAAAATATACATTTTTTCTCTCATTCATATATCCTACAGTGCAGTGAAAAATTGTGTGGTGTGCGTTATACTAGCGGCAGTCTAGAGAATACGTTTTTTCTCTCATACATTTAATACAGTCCAGTGAAAAATTCTGTGGTGTGTGGTACACTATCCGCAGTCTAGAGAATACGTTTGTGGCCTCAGATATTAATTTGACAGTTTAGTGATTACACAAAATGTTGAACCCAAGGGCTAAGGGTCGAGGACGTGGGCGTCCAAGTGATGTAGGGGGGCAGAGGCCGTGGTCCTGGGTAGGGTGACACAGTACCTACTGATGAGGGAGCAGTGGAACACCGCAGAGTTTCGCTCCCTAGCTTCATTTCGCAACTTACAAGGTCACGTGGTACACCACTATTGAAACCACAACAGTGCGAACAGGTGATGACGTGGATAGCAAATAATGTGTCCAAGTAATTTATCCACCACCCAGTCTTCCACACAGTCCACCCACTTTAGCCAAGGGAGTAGACCTCTGGCTCCTCCAGCTCAACCTCCTTCCCCCCAGCCTGCCCCTTGTTGGGGTGTGGGAGTCGTTGCCGTTAGAAACAGTCCTCACTCAGGTCTTGGCAAAATAAGCTCAGGTTTATTTTTGAGCAAAAACAAAACAAATTAACAAAAACAAAGTTCAGGAGAATAAGGGGTTAAGTTGCAGCTACCTTAGGATCAAGTAGCACCCCAGCTCTCAGCTCATCCAGTCTGAACTGAAGATCCCTCCACCTACATACAAGTGCACTTATATACAATTTACCAGTTCCCAGAATCCATCAGTCTTAAAGGAACATGCATTTGGTTTAAAACAGATATATTGCACATAAATCATACATTAAACTACATAAAACACAAAGCATTCTAGCTGTCTCCTTTTGAATTAAAAAAGGAGCTTACAATCTATATGCCAAATTATACCAAACATAACATAAGAACATAAACCCACTAGGTTTGGCTGCAGCTTTGCCTCACCTGGCAATAATTAGCAGCACCCTATATAAACCCAGCACACCCTCTCCTCAGGTTTAGTCTCCTGCAGGTAAGTAGCTGTAATGCTGTGTGTTTGGTGGCGGGGAATACTGAGCTAGTTTGTCTGTGGAAATGATAGTGGGCAGAGACAAAGGTTTGCTGGCCAGCATGTGAAAAAAGAGAGAGAAAGATACATACATACAGACAGACTACTAACCCCTCAACACCCCTCACTATTAACCGCTCAACACCCCTCCCATGGAAAATATGGATTCAGATCCGGCATACTCACAGGAAGTCTTTTCAGGACCCTACCCAAAGACACAAACCACTGCTCAACAGCAACCTGAGCAGTTGCTCTGTCCCGATGCCCAAAATTTAGAACTTTCGCAGTCTGTGGGTGATGGTAGTGTGGACTTAGTGCAAGTAGTGCGTCAAGAGGTGTCGGATGATGATGAGACGGTTGTCAGACATTGACGTTGTTGTCAGGGCAGTAAGTCCGAGGGGGGAGCAGAGTGAGGAATCGGAGGAAGAGCAGGTGGATGATGGTAAGCCTAGTCAAGACAGTGCTTCTGAGGGGGAGGCAAGTGCAGCACCAGA
>ONZH01005345.1:0-23259 GCA_900303285.1 Rhinella marina | reverse complement strand
AAAAAACTGTTCGCTAAAAAAAAAAAAAAAGTTTAAAAATAAAATTGGCAGTTGATAGTATCGAGCTATTGTCACGAGAGACGCGATTACAACACCTTCATTTACATTCAGTACATGTCTCAAGGCATTGGAGAATGAAAACAGGCCACGGCTGAGTATGAAATGTACCACCGGCTTTGTACTGTCCGATACTGACCCGGTCCAGGGTGATGTCCAGCGAGGAAAGCAGTGGAGAGGTGGTGGTCTGCGCAGCACCGAAAAAGGCAGCAAGGGCAGAGGATGTCCACAGGATGTCACAGCAGAGGATGTCCACAGGCAGAGGGATGTCCACAGGCAGGAGGGATGTCCACAGGCAGAGGATGTCCACAGGCAGAGGACAGTTCAGACAGAGAAGTGAGGCCACAGCCAGCAGGGGCCGAGCGTAACCATCCGCTCCTATGCGTCCTTAAAGAATCCCTCATCGCAATAAGGGAGAACGCATTGCACACAGAGGAGACGGGGGCAGGAGGAGACGCAACGGAGCTACACAGTCAGACCACACTTTTGTCTGCTTCACGGTGGCAGTTGCAGGAGGAGGAGGATGAGGAGGAGGAGGACGACGTGGAGGTGGCTGTGGAAGAGGAGGAGGATGCTGGCGCGAGGGTAGCATCAGGCTGTGCGCGTCCCATTGGTTCAGCGCGGATGGGGCGGAGAGGAGGCGGAAGAGGAAGAGGAGGAAATGGCAAGTGATCCTTCTGGTGGGGGCAGTGACGTCATACCTATTCAGAGTCTGGCACACATGGCTGACTTCATGCTGGGCTGCTTTTCCCGGGACACACGTGTTGTCCGGATAGTGGAGAACAAACTGTACTGGGTCTTCGCAATCCAAGTTGGACACGTGGCTGGAACTGTCCCCTGTACGCCTTGGAGGTGCTTGCCTGCCCTGCCGCCAGCGTGCTATCAGAAAGGGTGTTCCGCGCTGCCGGGGGCATTATCACCGATAAGCGCAGCCGCCTGTCAACCGACAGTGCCGACAGGCTGACGCTAATCAAAATGAACAGCAAGTGGATTGACCCGGACTTTGCTTCTCCAACAGTGGAAAGCAGCCAAAAGTGAAGTGCCATGTGTATGAAGTGCCATTTCCTCCTCCACCTCCTCCTCCTCCTCCTCCTTAACCGCCCGTAGAATTGGTCCGTAAATCAGAAAATTTTTATTATTTATGGCTCACCTCTTGGGCCTCCACAAAATGTTTAAGAGTCTCACCTCTTGGGCCTCCACATAATTTTTAAGAGGTCTCACCTCTTGGGCCTGCGCAAAATGTTTACGAGGTCTCACCTCTTGGGCCTCCACATAATTTTTAAGAGGTCTCCCCTCTTTGGGCCTCCACATAATTTTAATACGTCTCACCTCTTGGGCCTCCACAAAATGTTTAACAGGTCTCACCTCTTGGGCCTCCACATAATTTTTACGGTCTCCCCTCTTGGGCTCCACATAATTTTTAAGAGGTCTCACCTCTTGGGCCTCCACAAAATCTTTAACAGGTCTCCCTCTTGGGCCTCCCACATAATTTTTAATACGTCTCACCTCTTGGGCCTCCACAAATCTTTAACAGGTCTCACCTCTTGGGCCTCCACATAATTTTTAAGAGGTCTCACTCTTGGGCCTCCACATAATTTTTAAGAGGTCTCACCTCTTTGGGGCCTCACATATTTTTAAGAGGTCTCACCTCTTGGGCTGCGCAAAATGTTTACGAGGTCTCACCTCTTGGGCCTCCACATAATTTTTAAGAGGTCTCCCCTCTTGGGCCTCCACATAATTTTTAATACGTCTCACCTCTTGGGCCTCCACAAAATGTCTCACCTCTTGGCCTCCACATAATTTTTAAGGTCTCCCTCTTGGGCCTCCACATAATTTTAAGAGGTCTCCCTCTTGGGCCTCCACAGGTCTCCCCTCTTGGCCTCCACATAATTTTTAATACGTCTCACCTCTTGGGCCTCCACAAAATCTTTAACAGGTCTCACCTCTTGGGCTCCACATAATTTTTAAGAGGTCTCACCTCTTGGGCCTCCACATAATTTTTAAGAGGTCTCACCTCTTGGGCCTCCACATAATTTTTAAGGTCTCCCTTGCCTCCACAAATTTTTAACGGGTCTCCCCTCTTGGGCCTCCACATAATTTTTAATACGTCTCACCTCTTGGGCCTCCACAAAATCTTTAACAGGTCTCCCTCTTGGGCCTCCACATAATTTTTTAATAGTCTCACCTCTTGGGCCTCCACAAATTTAACAGGTCTACTCTGGGCTCCATAATTTTTAAGAGGTCTCACCTCTTGGGCCTCACAAAATGTTTAAGAGGTCTCACCTTGGGCCTCCCACATAATTTTTAAGAGGTCTCACCTCTTGGGCCTCCACAAAATGTTTAAGAGGTCTCACCTCTGGGCCTCCACATAATTTTTAAGAGGTCTCACCTCTTGGGCCTCCACATAATTTTTAAGAGGTTCACCTCTTGGGCCTCCACAAAAATCTTTAACAGGTCTCCCCTCTTGGGCCTCCACATAATTTTTTAATACGTCTCACCTCTTGGGCCTCCACAAAATCTTTAACAGGTCTCACCTCTTGGCCTCCACATAATTTTTAAGAGGTCTCACCTCTTGGGCCTCCACATAATTTTTAAGAGGTCTCACCTCTTGGGCCTCCACATAATTTTTAAGAGGTCTCACCTCTTGGCCTCCACATAATTTTTAACGGGTCTCCCCTCTTGGGCCTCCACATAATTTTTAATACGTCTCACCTCTTGGGCCTCCACAAAATGTTTAACAGGTCTCACCTCTTGGGCCTCCACATAATTTTTAAGAGGTCTCACCTCTTGGGCCTCCACATAATTTTTAAGAGGTGTCACCTCTTGGGCCGCCACAAAATTTTCCATGAGCCTCTGGCCAGCCCACGGCCTCTTCCTGCCTTTTGCGGTCCTACGCATCCCTCAACATCCCCACTGCTTTACCTGCTAGACATGACACTGGGCCAGGTCGGGTCACTGACATCTCAAGCGCCAACAATTTGGGCATTTTAAGGCTTCTGCATGTGTTTGAGTTGTTTTTACATTTTAAAGAAGACATGTCTGACCACATCTCACACACACAATGACAATTAGGGGTGGGGTCTATTTGCTTTCCCCTTTGCTTATGCCATCTGTGGTTGTCATAGGCAACGTGATTTTTAAGGGGTGCAGAATTTTATCTTCTTTTTTGTCTAGTTTGGCTTGGGGTCCATGGCAATGTTGAGGAAAGAAGGTTTCCTTGTATGGTCTCACTTTACAGAGAGGTTAGATTGTCTTTGGAGTGTATTGTTGAGAGGCTGTGATAGTGGCGTAATAGTGCGACTTGGGCGGGTTATATGCACCCAGACATGCTTCCCCTGCTGTCCTAGTTGCATTCCAGCAGTGTTGGCATCCTTTTCTGAGGTTCCAGGGTGGACTTGGTGACCTCCAAGTGGTCGAATTGAGATTTCCAAGTGGCGAGCATTTTTTTCCCATAGACTTTAATGGGATTCGATATCCGGTCGAATAGTCGAATTTCGCAGTCTATTCGAATCGAATTTCGAACTTTCGAATATTTCACTACTCGCTCATCTCTACTGATAATATGTTGGCTTGCACATGTTTGATCAAATTGACTTTTATTATTCAAAAATATATACTTTCAGAAATGGATTTAATCGCTTTCTACTTTCTTATAGCCCAAGAGTATGATTTTTTTTTTTCATTATAGCTGAATGTTCCACATGATAATGCAGAAAAAAAATCATCAAACTGAAGAAGTAATTACAGGGTATTGCTAATGTAAAACAATGCCCTTACTACCTCCAATTTGTATTTGTTTTGTCAGAGGTTAAAATAATTTAATCCACTTGGGTAAAATAGCTAAAAGCCTAGTTCTTTAGTGAATGTACCATATGCTTAACCTTATCACATATCAGAAATTTTAGATGTGAAGATATGCTTGCAATTATAATGCAAAGTGTTTAATACAATCAACTATTTAATTTGCCAGCTTTATTAAAATTCACATACTCAAATTATCTACCGTTTATGTTAACCTGTTAAGTGCTGTCCACCAATTGCAATGAATCTGTTTAACAAAAGCTATACAATGCTCAAGTTGCATAACATTTTGAGATTTTGATTTAGGCTACTTTCACACTAGTGGCATCCCGGATCCGGCGGGTGAAGGGTGCCGCCGGATCCGGGCTGCCGCAGGTACATGTGTGGGGCCGGAACCGCGTTTCGGCCCCACACATGTCACACAGTGCCAGACATACAGACATACATACATTCACACACATACACACAAACACATACATACTTACATACTCCAGGCAGGCAGGCCGCACGTCTTCACGCGCAGGAGGCTCGCAGCTATGACAATTCCCCACAGCGCCCTCTGCTGGGCGCTGTAGGGAATCATCATAGCTGCGCGCCTCCTGCGCGTGAAGACGTGCGGCCTGCCTGCCTGGAGTATGTAAGTATGTATGTGTTTGTGTGTCTGTGTATATGTGTGTATGTATGTATGTCTGTATGTATGTATGTAAGTGTGTAGGTGACGGATCCGTCCTGAACTACATTGAAAGTCAATGGAGGGCGGATCCATTTACCATTGTGTCACACCAAACGAATCCGTCCCCATTGACTTGCATTGGGAGTCATTCCGGATCCGTCTTGGTCCGGATGCCTGGATCGGAGAGAAAACCGCAGCATGCTGCGGTTTGCTCTCCGGTCTGAAGACGGAACAGAATGCTTTTAAGAGCATTCCGTTGTCTTCAGTTCAGTTTTGTCCCCATTCACAATGAATGGGGACAAAACGAAAGTGTTTTTTTTCCGGTATTGAGCCCCTATGACGGAACTCAATACCGGAATTTAAACCAAACCTTAGTTTTTTTGATAAAGGATCCCATGTTCTATGAACAGACAATCTCTTAAAGAAAACATCCTAGCCTCCACCATTAAAACACAATGCACTTACAATCTGCGTGGATGCATAGGGATTAGACAGCAGCAGTGTCAGACTGGGGTGCCTACAGCCCACCAAAGGAACTGATTCTAGGGACCCACCCTATAGTTGTATAGAAATATTAGACTTCATCTACATGGGACATAAATGCTGCAGACCTGTCACACATAAATCTGTGGAGGCAAAAACCACAGTGTTTACATACTAGCAAAGATGATGGGATTTTAAGAAATCTCATCCACATGCTTTGAATAAAATTCACAGGATAAATTGGACTGCTGTTCAGATTTTAAACCAGCAGCATGATTTGGGGAGGATTTTGCTAATGCAGATTTACATGTGAATGTACCATCACCTGTTCTTTCTTAGGACTTAACACACGTGAACACTGCACCAAACTGTATTGTGCACTGTCATACATCAGTGTTGTAGTCCATCAATATTGATCATGAGGGTTTGAACTTCAAGAGGTCTCCAATCAATCATTATAATGAAAAGAGTTCCATGTTCCCCATTTTTATGGTTAGACATAAACACTGGCTTACTCATATGAAATCTGTGCTAACATTGCATTTTGCCCTGTTTAAAAGAAAAAGCACAGATACAGTCATATGTACATGGATGAAGGGATGCAGAACTCAGAAAAGCGTCATGGCCCCTTCAGTGTGATGAGCGCCAGGGGCACTTGATCCCCACTATTCAGGCATTTATTATGTAAATTCCAGTGGAAATTGATATGTTGTACAAGTAGCAACTTTAAATTGAGAAACACAGCAATGTTGTCAGCACAGTAGACAGGAAACACTTACATATTGAGCCCTGACTAGAACACAAACCACTTTTCCTGCCTACTTGCAGTGCAAGCCCTAAGCCGCAAGTCCGCAGTAGGTCAAAACCAGGGGGACAATACAGTACAATATCAGAGGATGGAAAGTAGAAAAAATAGCCAAGTCAAAGTCATAACAAGATGGCTATCATGGTACAAAATCACAAGACAGAGGAAGGTCAGAGGCAAACCGAGGTTAATAACGTAGAATGCAAAACACTCACAGACAGAACCAGGAGAACAGCAAGAGAGTAAACCTATAACTGGTAAGGGGAATTGTCAGCAAGGTATTTAAATAGAGCACCGAGTTCCAGGATCAGAACCTGATATGTCCATGACTTAGTGCTCCATTAATAAGTCACAGCAAATAGGAACAGAACAGCTGAATAGTCAAGCACTGCTGTGGAAACAGAGCATTGCATCCTGTTGTTAGGGATGCTGTCGCATCATTAGGGGGTGTTGCTTCACACCTCATCTCTCCTGGAACTGTTGAGTCGATCTTGCCCTTGGAACCCAGACAGGTAAGTCGGTGACAAATATAGAGGAAGCAGGTAAAGTGGGAGATGGTACCTGCAGTCCTATGTAACAAACTTGAGTAACATCTGAGCACAGATAATGTACTATATGTGTAATACCTCAGACGTGGAGGTATTACTATTGTGTTCTTTAAAGAGGCTCTGTCACTAGTTTCTAACCTATGTATTAAAATACATAGGTATATAGGTGCATTACACACAATCCCAGACATACCTTTATAGCAGAGATCATTGCAGCGGTTGTTGAGGAAAGTGAACTTTTAAAAATATGCTAATTAGCCTTCGGAGCACCGGGAGGCGTGTTCTTCCCTTCTGAGCACTGCACCTTCACCACCCTCCCGGGTCCGAGGCACGCCCTCCTGCCTGTAATCAAGCCCCTGGAGTAAATGAGAGACAGCGCTAGACCGTTTCTTTCCTCTGCGCACGCGCCGTCACTTCGCTGAGCCCGGAAGTGACGGCGCGTGCGCAGAGGAAAGAGAGCGCTTGCAGTGGTCGGCACTGCAAGCGCTATTGCGCATGCGCCGGGGACAATTCTAATGCGCAGGCAGTTTTTTCTTTCCCCTCAAAAACAGACACACATACACAAACACACAAACTATTCTTACATTTTCAGAAATCTTGCAAGGGATACCAAGCTACAAAATTCTAAAAAATATGATGTGTATTTGAAGTTTACATGTAGATTATTTTTATTCAAAATTAAATTATTGTGCTGTATCCATTCTGAGTATTTTCACTACAAAATTGACTTAGCTGGAAATACAAATACGTTAGATATGGTAAAAATACTGTACATATATGAGGTCACATCTAGTGTTTTGTTCCATGAATCTTAAAACTTCACCCCTATTATAGTGCATAAGTTCAGTGGAAAATGTAAGTGTTATTGATTGTTAATGGGGGAGATTTATCAAACTGGCAGAAAGGAAAACTGTTTTTGTTGCCCACAGCAACCAATTAGATTCCACCTTTCATTTTCCAAAGGACCTCTGAAAAATGAAAGGTGAAAAATGATTTGTTGCTATGGGCAACTAGGCCAGTTTTCACTTACTGTACACCAGTTTGATAAATCTCCCTCAATGTCTTCACAGCTTGGCACTAAAGTGTGCGTTGTTTTTATTATAGATGTGCTCTTCTTTACCTTTCCTAAGATGTGATGTGCAAGATAATAAGCTAAAAATAAATAATGATAAAAACATGTTTACATGATACTCTGTCATGAGACAATAAATCCTTGCATTTTCTAATGTTAAAATGTTTGTAACTTTTTTTTTGTGATTAAATTGACATCTGACATAGGGCTTACAAGAGCTCTGGATCCTCTGGGTTGCAATGCTATTGATTGACTGTGGTCTCTTTGCACTGGAATAGTCTCCTTTAGCAATGGCTGACATGAAAGGTGACAAACACCAATTCACATATGCAAATCAACAGATTACATGTTTGGCCAGGCTGAAGATCATTTTAGACAGAGATCTTGCAGTATGAAGGTAAGGTAGAAGGGCAGTGTAGGCTGCAGTGAGGGTTTGAATGGAATTGAAAGTTAGGATGTATGTGGCATAAATATTGAACGTAAATTACATTTTTGGAAAATGTAACATTTGACCATGTCTTGGACAATTTTGATAAATTAAAGTAGTGCTACTTACAAGACTATTGTTTTGTGCAATTGTGTTACTTTTTTGAACTATGTAACAAATTGGATGAGAATGAAGGAGTGGAGTTTCCAAACATGAAGTTGTTTTTGGGGTTTAGTTACATTAGTAAGTTGTGTCTGTTTGGATGGAGAAAAATAATAAAACTATTTTCAGGATGAGATATTTGCCCGGTTGGATTTTTTGTGGTTTGAATTGGATAAAGAGAGAGATGCAAGTTTGTCAGTTTGGTATATGATAACAGAAACTTTTGTTTGCTGTGTCAATGAGTGACTTTAAAAATATAAGTGTGGTGATGAAAATGTTGAAGAAGAATAAGATTGCAAGTGACAGTATAAATGTAATATAAATGACACTACATAACATTTTTTTCAGTGAGTAGTGCAAAAAAAGGAGAGAAAATTTTAGATATGAAGTTTGCCCAAGAGAAAGTTGTGGTTCATGTCAGAGTTTAAGACTTATAATGTGGGATTTAGACTTTTCATATGAAGTTTGGACGAGAGTGGGGTGGGTTATGTAGGGAGCGAGCATGGTTTACTTATGTTAATCGGAAGGAAGCTATTTTTAGAATGGATGCGTGCAGTCATGATAAAATAAATAATTATGTAGCTACTTATGACATGTGTGATGGAAAGTTTATGTGAAGTGGAAATGTATCTATATTTAAGAGTAGGATTGTATCTTTGAACAAATATGTTAGCATCATTCTGTCCAGACTTTATATAGACTGCTTATGGTGGCGGCTTAGAAGCAGAATGAATTTGGAATTACTAAAAGTGGCACTTCATGAGATGATATAATTAATTTAGTTTTCTGGTAACTGTTTTCTTCTATCTTCATTCAGCAGGACCTGCAATGACGTCACCAAGCTTATCACGTGGTTAGTGCAGTGATGTCATCGCGGGTCCTTTTGCAGGTCCTGCAGAAAGAAGATAGAAGAGGATACCTGCTGCGCAAGTGGAGGAGGTGAGTTTTTATTATTTCTAACCCCTGAACGGCCATTGTATTTAGCATTCTGTCTTAAAATAATAAAATCACCCGAACATTAAACTCGAACCCGAACTTTAGTGAAAAAGTCTGGGCTTGGGTCCAGGTACCCAAACTCGCAAAGTTCGGTACGAACCCGAACCTTGCAGTTTGGGTTTGTTCATCTCTAACCTAAATTCAGCATCAATAGAATCAATTTGCTCATCTCTGGTTCATGCTTACTCATAGCTTACATCTGAACAAGTGAGTTTACTCAGCATTTACTTGTTCAGATATAAGCTATGCCTAAGGATGTATCAACAATATCTGACACATATAAGAGTCTCAAGTGAGCTATTATGATAGTTTTAGAGGATGTGTGAATAACAATTACGAAATTTTAAAAGAGTGCTGGAGACTCTTCCTTTTGAGTATCAGTTGTAATCTATACATTGTAGCCCCATACTCATTGGAGCCGTAGTTAGCCACCTCTTCTTCCTACACTTCCTGGCCTTGTTTACATGAAGAAAAAATGTTTTATTTATGGAAAAAATGCTAATTTAAGCTATTATATTAAATGACTGCTAGAAAATGAAAGGTGAATACAGTGAATACTTAAAAAAAAAAGTTATTGAAAGTGTTTTTTATTAATGGAGTTTTGATTAATCACAGCTCAACAAGCACTTCAACAAATTGCAGCATAAATCTAATTAGTTTATGTTATTTAAATACATTGTATTATAAAATCATATTCAATTTCTAATCACCAGGATATTAAGCAACAAAGTTATTAAGAGTGTCTTTAGAGCAAAGATCACTAAGCATTGTATAATGAAAAGTAGGTGGGCGGCCAGAAAACCATATTACCATGTGGCTGTAAGAGTAGCATTTAAACCATGTACTAAGTCCTGACTGGACATGATTTAGCTGTTAAATCAAGATATAATTGAGTAAGGCTGGCAATTTCCCTGTCATACTGCTTTTATTAGTTCTCAGTCTAATTTGTGGGAACTTGAACTGTCTAAAGGCCATATAAGACCTTACCTACTATATTACCTCCTGGTTCAAGAATATTCTGCAGAAAGTGGTAGGTAAATATCTTATATAACAATAGAGTAACTACCATATGTCAAGTCTGTATTACTTCTGCTAGAAGAACTGTATGTGCGATATGTGGTCATTAATCATAGTCTTCAGTCTCTCACCCTGTGCCATGTTTGCCTCCATGTAACTTCTCATTTATATTCATTAAGGCAAAGTTACATATATAGGATGCTGAACATTGATTTATTTTATGATTTGCACAGAAATATGAGGATAATTGAAATTCAAATGTATATATTGCTGACAGATATTAAACATTAAATATTAGAGCCAGGAGTGCCGATTTACATACATTTATTACAATTATATACATCGTTATTTTTTTTACAAGATTTAAAAATATAATAAATAGAGGTAAACATTGAATAGTCTAGGAATTATGGTAAATTATATATGTATGCCTATAGCATTCCCTACTGAACAGTCCATCAAGCAACCTTCTCATATAACAATTCATGCACCTGTTAAAGCCATGTACACAGCGCTTGTATAGTAGTGCACAGAGGACTACTGCCATATAAGCTACACCTGTCATATACGAGAAAAAATGTGCTGTCCGCATCCGTATGTCCATTCCATAGCCTCCGAAAAATAAAAATAGAACATATCCTATTCTTGTCTGTCTTGTCCGTTTTTGCAAATAAAACGGATGCAATACGTTTGTCATCCGTTTTTTTTTTTGTTGCAGATCCACAAACGGCCGTGTGAATATAGCCTTAATTTGTCCATGCTACAGTTTTTGTTCTGGTAAGTACTGAATAAAATTGGATGCATCCACATTCTAGAAATACAGTAGAGGCGCCATTCACTTCTATAGCACAAATTTGTGCAAAGCTGAGCCATAATATAGATGCATGAACAAGGCTTTAACCTTATTACAACCAAGCAGGGTTTGGTGCTGGCCTTTAATCTGCAGTGTTGTACTTGTATGGTGTGGGATTAAAGCTCTGGTCCCCCGACTCTCAGTGACAGCCAGGAGAAGACAGAATTGGTGTATTGTAATTTCTGTCTCCTTTCCTCGGTACTATGAAGTGAATAGAGGAAGTGACTATGTTGCTTCCTGTTTTGGACCTGGTGATTACATGATAGCAAAGGTGTCTCAGATACAAGACAGCTGCAGGATCTTAGCAGACTCTAATCAGCTCTGCCTGTATACAATTCCCCTATAATGGTTCATTCACACAACTGTGGTTTGGTTCCGCATCCGAGCCGCGTTTTTTGTGGCTCGGGTGCGAACCCATTCACTTCAATGGGGACGCAAAAGATGCGGACAGCACTCCGTGTGCTGTCCGCATCTGTTGCTCCGTTCCGTGGCTCCTCAAAAATTATAAATCATGTCCTATTTTTGTCTGTTTTGCGGACAAGAATAGGCATTTTTATAATGGGTCGCCTGTTCCATTCCGCAAATTGCAGAAGGCACATGGGCGGCATCCATGTTTTGCGGATCTGCAATTTGCGGACTGAAAAATATGACAAGTTCATGTGAGTCCTAACTGGCACCGTTTTGGATGCCCCAATTAGACTGAAAATAGTGCATAATGCAAAATCAAGCATCATTCAGAGGTCTTTTAACCAAAAATTAGTTGTCAACAAATAAAAAGTTGACTGCTCCCTTCTCGCAGCTTTCCCTAGGCTATGCAACGCCACATTGATTGGTCACATGGCCTAGGAGCAGGTCAGCCACTTATGAAATGAAGGGGCCGAGATGTGATACCAAGAACAGCCACTATCAAATGTATGGCACTGTGCTTGTTGAGAAGACTGTGACATTACTAATAGCATTCATGGCTGAATAACCTCAGAATTGTTATTACTTGGGGAATGCAAGTAGTTAAAACAGGCATGTTACGGGAGGCAACAGGTCCTCTTTAAGCAAGCACAGAGCCTTCAGGCATAAAATAAAAGAAGCACATTATGTGTTTATCTTCTTTATTTATTCTGTGTGCTTCACTAAGCTCACACGAACAGTATTAGCAGAGTTAATTTCTCTGTAATCCTCCCACTCTCTTAAGAAAAAAAAACTGCAAAAGTCAAAAGCAATTGTTACATCACTACACAAAAAATAAATGCAATTATGACTCTGTATCACAAGATATTTTTCCTAATTCCCCATTTTTGTGTCCACATGTGGCACAATCAAAGTGGTAAACTAAGGATATATTCACATTATTTTGTGGTGTTTGTAATATTGTAATATTCCACAGGAATGCTAACAACTACGGTAGTGTTGAGCGAATCGAGTTTCAGATCATAGTTTCGGTAAAACACCTCAATTTTAATGCCCATGCAGCATTAAAACGTATTGGCTCCGTTCACCCAAACTTCATTTCACCCAAAGTTGCGTGAGACTTTGGTGAATGAATTCGGTACTCATTTCTAATATTTAAAAACATTTAAAATTAGGAATCCGAAGTTGGGTTTTGTACCATTTGGTACCTCAGTACCAAACCCAACTTCGGATTCCTAATTTTAAATGTTTTTAAAGATGCAGAAATGAGTAAAAAATCATTCACCAAAGTCTTGTGTGACTCAGGTCTACCAAAAACCTACAGTATATGGTGTAGGTGTCTATAGCTTATAATAGACTAAGGGGATAATTCATCAAACTGGTGTAAAGTAGAACTGGCTTAGTTGCCCATAGCAACCAATCAAATGTCTCCTTTCATTTTCCAAAGGAGCTGTCCAAAATGAAAGGTAAAATATGATTGGTTGCTGTGGTCAACTAAACCATTTCTACTTTACAACAGTTTTATAAATGACCATCAAAATATATATCTACACAGTTGTTTGGGCCATATGTATCAACATACATCTTTTGCCACCAGTCAATTTTATCTTCAAAATAGTTACAAGTCAACGCACAAATATACTAGTATAACATTAAAGAAAGAGAACAAACCAGCGCTTGACCAAATGATACAAAAATTAGATTATCTTTATTTCAAAATTGATTCAAAATGCACATTAAAAAGTATATTAACCGAATAGAAGATCAGAAGCACTGGAGGGTAAGCTGGCTACAAAAGTCACAACCATATCACAGTACATAAAATATTAACCAGTTAAGACAAAACTGTCAAAGTAAAGCGTCAAAGCCCAAAAGTAGATGTAATACAGTACTTGAAATATGCATATTGAAGTGCAAGTGCAAACAGGGCAGGGCAATAACACGTAACATGAAGCACATGTAGCGTGTTATGGGTAAATCTGGTATGTATACAGTGTCTGCCCTTTTATAGCAATTCAAATACTTTTTTATGCAGATTAGTGAAAAATTAACAGAACACAGATGTAATCCCTGATTTGTTTGCGATTTTAATGCACCCACACCCTTTGGTCAGAAAAACAGACCAAAGTATTACATGTCTCTTTTTTTAAAATTTCCTGCACATAAAAGCAAGTATGTCTGAATAAATCCATGACAATAAATGAATCCAGATACTGTCCATGAAGAACAGGGACTGCACACATCCCTGATTCCGTGTAATGTGAAGGCATTTTTTTCCCAATAGAAAAGGGGATAAAAATAGCCAAACACTGGCTCGGCTATTTCTGCTGGCCCTCTAGAAATGCATGGGAGCAGTGGCCGCGCAAGCACTCCCATTCACTACTACGAGGAGAGTGCTTGGTGGTCCTCCGGCCACCACCATCCCCGCTTCATTCTTGGTGTCGCTGCAGGTCCCAGATGTGGGACCCGCACCTATCAGACAATGGGATATACTCCAATTGTCTGAGATGGGAATACCCCTTTAACAGTGTAATAACATGGCACTGAGGCTAAAAGGGCTAAGGCATAATAATAGATAAGCATCTCATAACACCTTTGTTTCATTGAATAAGTATGACAGAAGGATCTAGACTGAAGTCTATTTCTATTAATATTCCCATTATTGAAACAGATATTTCACATTATTATGCCTGTATACTCTAAAAATGACTGTTTAAGCTAAAAAATTCTGATGGGCTTTAGTATTTTTTCTGTATTCTGTATTGTTTTCTCCAATTTATTCTCTAGGTGCAGGTAGCAAAGACTGCTTGACAGCAGCATTTCAGATATTTCATAATATTGTCTACCATGAAGAATCTAGTATTCTGCAATCCACAGAGAATATATTAAATGAAAGCAATCCCTGTTAAAAGCTTCTATTTATAGAAGAACTGCTTTGTAGAATATCACGCACACACGCTAACTCATTTTTTATAACTAGCTTAAAGGGAGATCTAATATATTTTTTAATGAAATCCATGTCTTGTGAAGGCCATTCAGACTTTGCTCTTCCGTTTCACCAAAGGGTATAGGCACTAAGGTCTAAAACAAGGTCTATATTTATTTTATTTTATTGTGTATTTATATAAAAATAGAAATATTTTGATATTATTAATTAATATGATACTCGGAATTTGTAAAAAAAACAAACAAAAAAAAAAAAAACTGGTAAAAGCTAATCAATGGTTGTCCAACCCCTAATTTCCGAACTTATTAGCATGCATTTTAAATGGGTTATCTAACACCTAAAATTCCCCTCAAAATGCCTGCCACCTCATACAGGTTATACTTACCCCACTCCCCACCACCCATGTCGCTCCTGATGCCCACACGGTGACAGAGGGAGCAACCAGTAGCGGGTCGCGTCGTGAACAAGCCTCCCTAGTGTCACCTGTGATGCAATGGCTGGGCTATGCGGGCATCAGGACCGATGCAGGTGCCAGGGAACGGGCCATTACAAATGCAAGGCTCTACGCTCCTTCTGGTCCCCAGCTCACTGATCATGCTCTGCTCTGGGATGTGTCACTGCTGAGACGAGTAACGAGTGAATGGAATTAACGAGTGAATGATCAGTAAATGTTACCACCGACAGAGTGTCATTACTTATAGAAGCAGGAACAGGCCTAAACCTAATCCCAATTGTAAAGCATTATGCAAGGAGCATCATTATGTAGGGCTGCTTTGCTGCCTCAGGATTTGGATCACTTGCTTGGATAATTGAGGAAGCAATTCATTCTAAGGTATATCATAAAGGTTCATGACTTCGAGCTCAAGAGACTTGGGTGATGCAATAACACAATGACCCAAGTAAATCAACTAAAGAATGGTTGAAAAAAATTTGTGTTTTTTAATGGTCCGAGTCCTGACTTTAACTCTAATGAGATGTTGTGGCATGACCTGAAGAGTGCTGTACATGCAAGATATCCAAAAAATATTGATGATATGCAATACACTTAATTAGTCCAAAATTCTACATCAATATTGTGCAAATTTTATTAGCATATACAGTCAAACATTTGATGTAGGCGATGTAAGTTATTGAATTCAAGGGTTCATCTAGCCTTACCCCTGCACTGTGGAAGTTTACTCAATGGGGGCCATTTATCACAACTGGTGCTAAGGAAAACTGGCTTAGTTGCCCATAGCAACCAATCAGATTGATCCTTTCATTTTCCAAAGGAGCTTTGAGAAATGAAACATGCAATCTGATTGGCCACTATGTGTAACTAAGCCAGTTTTCCTTAGCAACAATTTTAATACATGGCCCCGTGTGTTCAGTAAAATGACATGAACTGTACAACTGTTTTGTGTTATTTGTTTAGTTAGATTGTGCTTGTCTATAATAAATCAGATACCATTTTGGAGAAATCTGGTTAGCATTTATAAATTATTCACTTTTTCTTGCAACTATAAGGAAAAATTAAAACCACTTTGTGGATGTACTGTATTTTTAATGTTGAATTATTCATCACTGACTTCTAATAAAATTTCTTGCTTCTATTGTTGGTTACAGTTACTTCTCCCTGCTTTTATTAGTTAAAGATGTATCAATTTCCAAATGCTCATTGGTGGTGCACTACGCTGGTAACATACAGTGCCTGCACTATTTCCATATTACTTTACAAAACGGCCATCTTTCCATAATAGCCTAAAGCATGGTGATGCGGTATGTTAATAGTGTAGAATGATGAGCAATGTTTTGCCGCATATTGCAGCTGTAGGTACCTTCTTGCAGAATTAAATTAAAATTCAGATTATGGTCAACCAAAAAGATAGGAATAACAGGCTCAAAAATTATAATGTTTAAAAAAAATCTAGAAAGAAACAATAACATAAAAATGTAAAACATTGAACTACCTAGATACAAAATAAGAGGCATCATTATTAGAGATGAGCGAGCACTAAAATGCTCGGGGGCTCGAGTCAAATTTTTCCCGATGCTCGGGTGCTCGTTTCGAATAATGAACCCCATTGAACTCAATGGGAGACTCGAGCATTTTTTGCAGGGGACGAAAGCTCTGCACTGGGAAGGTTGCGTGAAAACCTGGAAACCTCAGAAAATGATGGAAACACCACAGAAATGGACAGGAAAAAGCAGGGGCAGCATGCATGGATGTCTCTGAGGCTGACTAATCATATAATTACGCCAAATTCTGGGCAACAGCCTGGTGGTGACCCTCAAGACAATTGTGCTGACCGAGACCAAGATGGGCAAGGCACATGCGCTGGCACATAATAGGAAAGCACCCAACTAGGTGCAACAAAGGTCCATCACCACCTGCGGGTGACACCACTGCCCATGCTGGCACTGCTGTCCTATCCCCCGCCCCCGGACATAAGCGTCTCCCTCCCCGCACCCACCCAGTAGTCCACAGCGTACGCAAAGTTTTCCCAGCACAGTGCCCAGCTCTCCCCATCCCATATGGGCAAACACGCACCCCACACCCACCCTGTCCACAGCAGACACAAAGACCTCCAAGCACAGTGCCCAGCTTTCCTAATTCCAGACGGGCTAAGACGCACACTGCACCCACCCATTAGTCTCCACACGTGGGTGGGCGCAGAGCCTTTTAGTGCCCCTCAAGACAATGTTTGTGTGCCAGGGCCGAGTAGTAACCCTCCTTGAAGTTGTGGGGGAGAGGCCTCCGGTGATCCTCAAGACAATTTTGGCCGACAGTGTAGTGGCGAGCCTCCAAAAAATCATGGGTGAGAGGCTGGAGGTGACCCTCAGAAACATTTGGTTTGAAAAAGCATGGTGGTGCACCCCTGAATGCCAGTCTGTGACTGAAATTGCAGGTGAACCCGCTAAAATTGTACTCTGGCACACCTTGGTGGTGAACCCCTAAATTACATAGTTTGACTGAGATTGAAGTTTACAGCATGGGGGTGAACCCGAGGATGACTTGTTAAGACTGAGATTGCAGTTTACAGCATGGCGGTGAACCCCACAGTGGCTTGGTTAGACTAAGATAGCAGCTGAACCACTTAAAAATTTAGCCTGACACAGCATGGCGGTGATTACAGAGTGACCAAGTTAGATGAGGTAGCAGGTGAGCCACGGAAAAATGTAGCCTGACAAAGCATGGCGGTGACAACAGAGTGACCAAGTTAGATGAGGTAGCAGGTGAGCCACCCAAACATGTAGCCTGACACAGCATGGTGGTGACACCACCAAGTGACCAAGTTAGATGAGGTAGCAGGTGAGCCACCCAAACATGTAGCCTGACACAGCATGGCGGTGACACCACCAAATGACCAAGTTAGATGAGGTAGCAGGTGAGCCACCCAAAAATTTACCCTGACACAGCATGGCGGTGACACCACCAAGTGACCAAGTTAGATGAGGTAGCAGGTGAGCCACCCAAACATGTAGACTGACACAGCATGGCGGTGACACCGCCATGTGACCTAGTTAGATGAGGTGGCAGGTGAGCCACCCAAAAATTTAGCCTGACACAGCATGGCGGTGACACCACCAAGTGACCAAGTTAGATGAGGTAGCAGGTGAGCCACCCAAAAATTTAGCCTGACCCAGCATGGCGGTGACACCACCAAGTGACCAAGTTAGATGAGGTAGCAGGTGAGCCACCCAAAAATTTAGCCTGACACAGCATGGCGGTGACACCACCAAGTGACCAAGTTAGATAAGGTAGCAGGTGAGCCACCCAAAAATTTAGCCTGACACAGCATGGTGGTGACACCACCAAGTGACCAAGTTAGATGAGGTAGCAGGTGAGCCACCTAAAAATTTAGCCTGACACAGCATGGCGGTGACACCACCAAGTGACCAAGTTAGATGAGGTAGCAGGTGAGCCACCCAAAAGTTTAGCCTGACACAGCATGGCGGTGACACCACCAAGTGACCAAATTAGATGAGGTAGCAGGTGAGCCACCCAAAAATTTAGCCTGACCCAGCATGGCGGTGACACCACCAAGTGACCAAGTTAGATGAGGTAGCAGGTGAGCCACCCAAAAATTTAGCCTGACACAGCATGGTGGTGACACCACCAAGTGACCAAGTTAGATGAGGTAGCAGGTGAGCCACCCAAAAATTTAGCCTGACACAGCATGGTGGTGAAACCACCATGTGACCTAGTTAGATGAGGTGGCAGGTGAGCCACCCAAAAATTTAGCCTGACACAGCATGGCGGTGACACCACCAAGTGACCAAGTTAGATGAGGTAGCAGGTGAGCCACCCAAACATGTAGCCTGACCCAGCATGGCGGTGACACCACCAAGTGACCAACATAGATGAGGTGGCAGGTGAGACACCCAAAAATTTAGCCTGACATAGCATGGCGGTGACACCACCAAGTGACCAAGTTAGATGAGGTAGCAGGAGAGCCACCCAAAAATTTACCCTGACACAACATGGCGGTGACAACAGAGTGACCAATTGAGACTGAGGTAGCAGGTGAAGCACATAAAATTTGACCCTGACACAGCATGGCGGTGAACCCAGAGTGATCAAGTTAAACTGAGGTAGCAGGTGCAGCACATAAAGTTTTACCCTGACGCAGCATGGCGGTGACAACAGACTGACCAAGTGAGACTGAGGTAGCAGGTGAAGCACATGAAATTTTACCCTGACACAGCAGGGCAGTGAAACCAGAGTGACCCAGTTAGACTGAGGTAGCAGCTAAAGCACATATAATTTTACCCTGACACAGCATGGCAGTGAACCCAGAGTGACCAAGTGAGACTGAGGTAGCAGGTGAACCACATAAAATGTTACCCTGACACAGCATGGCGGTGAACCCAGAGTGACCAAGTTAGACTGAGGTAGCAGGTGAAGCACATAAAATTTTACCCTGACACAGCATGGCGATGACAACAAACTGACCAAGTCTGACTGAGGTAGCAGGTGAACCACATAAAATTTTACCCTGACACAGCATGGCGGTGAACCCAAAGTGACCAAGTCAGACTGAGGTAGCAGGTGAACCACATAAAATTTTACCCTGACATAGCATGGCGGTGAACCCAGAGTGACCAAGTTAGACTGAGGTAGCAGGTGAAGCACATAAAATTTTACCCATACACAGCATGGCGGTGACAACAGAGTTACCAAGTGAGACTGATGTAGCAGGTGAAGCACATGAAATCTTACCCTGACACATCATGGCGGTGACAACAAACTGACCAAGTCTAACTGAGGTAGCAGGTGAGCCACATAAAATTTTACCCTGACACAGCATGGCAGTGAACCTAGAGTGACCAAGTCAGACTGAGGTAGCAGGTGAACCACATAAAATTTTACCCTGACACAGCATGGCGGTGAACTCAGAGTGACCAAGTTAGACTGAGGAAGCAGGTGAAGCACATAAAATTTTACCCATACACAGCATGGCGGTGACAACAGAGTGACCAAGTGAGACTGAGGTAGCAGGTGAAGCACATGAAATCTTACCCTGACACAGCATGGCGGTGACAACAGAGTGACCAAGTTAGACTGAGGTAGCAGGTGAACCATCCAAAAATTTACCCTGACACAGCATGGCGGTGAACCCAGAGTGACCAAGTTAGACTGATGTAGCAGGTGAACCACCCAAAAATGTAGCCTGACACGGCATGGCGGTGACACCACCAATACCTTGGTCAGACTGAGATTGCAGTCAAATGGCTGTAGTTGAGCCTCCCAAAAAATTGTTTTAGAGTGTTTGAAGTTGACTCTCCTAAAAAATAGTTTTGAGTGTCTGTAGTTGACCCTCCTAAAAATTGTTTTTGAGTGTCTGTAGTTGACGCTCCTAAAAAAATGATTGGAGAGAGGGCATGTAGGTGGCCCTCCTTACTCTTAATCTGCCTAGACTGGGGACGGGTGACATAGTCTTGCTGGTGTGACATAAAATTGGCAAAGGCCTTGGAGAGTGTTCCCCTGCCAGTGCTTGACAAGCTGCCCGCTCTTCTTCTTTCCCCCGCTAGTTGGCCCACAGAACTATGTCCTCTGCCGCTAGCGGTGTCAGATGGGAAGGATAGTTTCAGCTTGTGCACAAGGGTTGATATTGATTTACTCTCATACTCCTTTCCTCTACAGGAATGAGAGTGGAAAAGTTCTGCTTGTACCGGGGGTCCAGGATGGTGAACACCCAGTAATCGATGTTGGCAAAAATGTTTTTAATGCAAGGGTCACGGGAAAGGCAGCCTAACAGGAAGTCAGCCATGTGCGCCAGAGTCCCAACAAGCAAGAATTCCCTCTCCTCAATAGGCTGACTCTCCATTTCCTCCTCCTCCAACTCCTCCTCTTCAGCCCATACACGCTCAACAGATAAGAAGGAATGAGCATTGGTACCCTCTTCAGTCTCGTCAACAGTCTCCTCATCCTCCTCCCCCTCCTCCAATACACGCTGAGAAAAAGACCAGAGGGTGGTATTGCTATCAAGCAACGTATCTTCTTCCCCATCTCCTGTGACAAGCGCAAAGCCTCTGACTTCATGCTGAGCAGTGAGTTTTTCAGCAGACAAAGCAGAGGGAAGGTGATGCTGGTAATGGCGGCATCGCCGCTGACCATCTGTGTTGACTCCTCAAAGTGGTTTAACACCTGACAGATATCAGACATCCACGTCCACTCCTCATTGTAGATTTGAGGAAGCTGACTAACCTGACTACCAGTTCTCGTGGAAGTTGTCATCTGGCAGTCTACAATGGCTCTGCGGTGCTGGTAAACCCTGGCTAACATGTGTAATGTGTAATTCCATCGCGTGGGCATGTCGCACAACAGTCGGTGAGCTGGCACTTATAAGCGCCGTTGCACTGCCCTGAGGGTGGCAGCATCTGTGGTTGACTTACGGAAATGTGCACAGATGAACCACCACAGACTGAACCACAAGATTGAACACGTGGGCCAGGCATGGCATATGTGTCAGACTGCCGACACCAGAGCCGCCACCAGGTTTTGCCCGTTGTCACACACAACCATGCCTAGTTTGAATTTCAGCGGTGCCAGTCAAAGATCGGTCTACGCCTTGATGCCCTGTAACAGCTCTTGGGCGGTGTGCCTCTTGTCATCTAAGCTCAGCAGTTTCTGCACCGCCTTTTGGCGCTTACCCACGGCAGTGCAGCTGCGCCTGAAGCTACCAACTGAAGGCGCTATGCTCACGGATGGTAATTGAGAGTAGGAGGAGGAGGAGGAGGAGGGGTTGGAGGAAGAGGCATAATAAGCCTGAGAAACTGTGACCGAGGCAGGCCCCGCAATCCTCAGCGTGGGCAGCACATGAGCGGCCCCAGGGTCAGACACGGTCCCAGCCTACACCAAGTTAACCCAAAGTGCCGTCAGGGAGATATAGTGTCCCTGCCCGGCAGCACTTGTCCACATGTCCGTGGTTAGGTGGACCTTCTCAGTAACCGCGTTGATCAGGACACGGACAGCCACCGCCATCAGGTTGTGGAAAGCCTCTGTCTCTACCAGTCTATAGGGCAGCATCTCCAGGCTCAACAATTTGGAGATGTGGACGTTTAGGGCTTGTGCATGTGGTTGGGTGGAATTGTATTTGCGCTTGCTCTCAAATGTCTGCTGCAAAGAGAGCTGAACACTATGCTGGGACACATTGGTGGAGGTTGTGGAGGATCGTGCAGGTGAAGGGGTGGTTGAAGGGCGGGAGGCGCTCGTGCCGGGGTCCAGGGCGGGGGGTTGACTCGCCGAGCCAGCATGTGACACAGGAGAAGGGGCAGTGGTGTGACCCTCAGGAGGTAAACGTAATCTTGAGTTGGCTTACCAATCCACTCGGGTCAGTCACCTCATCATCCACCAGCTCTTCCTCCGATTCTTAACTCTGCTCCCCCCTTGGACTTACTGCCCTGACAACAACGTCAATGTCTGACAACCGTGTCTCATCATCATCATCATCCGACACCTCTTGATGCACTACTTGCACTAAGTCCACACTCTCATCACCCACAGACTGTGAAAGTTCTAAATTTTGGGCATCGGGAGTTGCCGGATCTGAATCCATATTTTCCATGGGGGGGAAGGCTGGGGGGAAGGAGGTTGAGCTGGAGAAGCCAGAGGTCTACTCCCTTGACTAGCGTTGGTGGACTGGGTGGTGGAAAATTACTGGACGCATTGTCCGCTATCCACGTCATCACCTGTTCGCACTGTTGTGGTTTCAATAGTGGTTTACCACGTGACCCTGTGAGTTGCGAGATGAAGCTAGGCCGCGAAACTCTGTGGCATTCCACTGCTCCCTCATCAGCATGTACTGTGTCACCCTGCCCAGGACCACGGCCTCTGCCCCTACACTACTTTAACGCCCATGCCCACGTCTTCATCCTTGACCCTTAGCCCTTGGGTTCAACATTTGTATTTTCACTAAACTGTCGAATTAATATCTGAGGCCAAAACTGTATTCAGTAGACAGTAGAATTACTATCTGAGGCAAAAAAATGTAGTCTTTAACTGCAGCTATTATACAGCAAACCACTCAGTTTTGCACTGCACTGTAGAATATATAACTGAGAGAAAAAACGTAGTCTTTAAACGGCGGCTATTGCACTGAAAACCACTCAATTTTTCACTGCACTGTAGGATATATAACTGAGAGAAAAAAACTTATATTTTCTACATTCCGGGTATTGTACAGCACACAACAGAATTTTTCACTGCTCTGTAGGAAATATAACTGAGAGAAAAAACGTATATTATCTACACTCCGGCTAGTGTGCAGCACACAACAGAATTTTGCACTGCACTGTAGTATATGTAACTGAGAGAAAAAAAGTATTCTTTGCACCGCAAACCACTCAATTTTTCACTGCAATGTAGAATATATAACTGAGAAAAAAAAGGATATATTCTACACTCCGGCTAGTGTGCAGCACACGACACAATTTTGCACTGCACTGTAGTACATATAACTGAGAGAAAAAACGTAGTCTTCAGACTGCGGCTATTGCACCGCGTACCTCTCAATTTTTCACTGCACTG
>ONZH01005344.1:0-73960 GCA_900303285.1 Rhinella marina | reverse complement strand
GACCTCTTAAAAATTATGTGGAGGCCCAAGAGGTGAGAATAAAAATTATGCATGGAGCGCCAAAGAGGTGAGCACCTCTTAAACATTTTGTGGGAGGGCCCAAGAGGTGATGCCATAAACATATAAATTTTTCCTTATTTATCGGGAGCCAATTCTACGGCGGTTAAGGAGGTTAGGAGGAGGAGGCATGTGGAGGAGGAAATGGCAACTTCATAACAGATGGCACTTCACTTTTGAGCTGCTTTCCACGGTGGGAGAAGCAAAGTCCGGGTCAATCCCACTTGCTGTTCAATTTTTGAATTTAGCGTCAGCCGGTCCGACACTCGTCGGGTTGACAGGCGGCTGCGCTTATCGGTTATAATGCCCCCGGCTGCGCTGAACACCCTTTCTGATAGCACGCTGCGGCAGGGCAGGCAAGCACCTCCAAGGCGTACAGGGACAGTTCCAGCCACGTGTCCAACTTGGAGACCCAGTAAGTGTAGGACGCCGAGGGATCGGGGAGGACAGGGTACGGTCTGCCAGGTACTCCCGCAACATCCGCCGATACTTGTCCCTCCTGCTGATAGCGGGCCCCGCAGTGATGGAAGTTGCACGAGGGGGTGCCATGAACGTGTCCCACACCTTGGAGAGTGTTCCCCTGGTGGCTGTGGGCCTGATGGATGTTGTGGGACTCTGGGAGACCCTCTCCTCTCTGCCGCCAGCGATGGTGGGTGGGAAAATCTCCATCATGTTCTGCACGAGTTCCCTCTGGTATTCCAGCAATCGATTCGTCCTCTCCTCTACCGGAATAAAAGAGGAGACGTTATCTTTATACCGGGGGTCCAGGAGTGCGAAGACCCAGTACAGTTTGTTCTCCACTATCGGACAACACGTGTGTCCCGGGAAAAGCAGCCCAGCATGAAGTCAGCCATGTGTGCCAGACTCTGAATAGGCATGACCTCACTGCCCCACCAGAAGGATCACTTGCCATTCCTCCTCTTCCTCTTCCGCCTCCTCTCCGCCCCATCCGCGCTGAACCAATGGGACGCACACAGCCTGACTGCTACCCTCGCCGCCAGCATCCTCCTCCTCTTCCACAGCCACCTCCACGTCGTCCTCCTCCTCATCCTCCTCCTCCTGCAACTGCCACCGTGAAGCAGACAAAAGTGTGGTCTGACTGTGTAGCTCCGTTGCGTCTCCTCCTACCCCCGTCTCCTCTGCGTGCAATGCGTTCTCCCTTATTGCGATGAGCGATTCTTTAAGGACGCCTAGGAGCGGGATGGTTACGCTCACTATAGCGTCCTCGCTGCTGACCTTCTTGGTGGACTCCTCAAAGATACGCAGTACATCGCATATGTCTGCCATCCATGGCCACTCGTGGTTGGCAAACTGAGGGAGCTGAGTTGGAGGCACGCGTGGATTCATAATCTGGTACTCCATCAATGCTCTCTGCTGCTCACACACCCTGGCCAACATGGAATAGGTGGAATTCCAGCGAGTCGGCAGGTCGCACAACAGCCGATGTTCAGGCAAATGGAGGCGTTGCTGGAGTTTTTTTAAGCTAGCAGCAGCTACAGTTGACTTCCGAAAGTGAGCGCACAAGCGCCGCACTTTCACCAGTAGCTCTGCCAGGTTGGGGTAAGTCTTCAGAAATTTTTGGACTACCAGATTAAAAACGTGGCCAGGCATGGTACGTGATTGAGTTCGGCAAGCTCCAGAGCCGCCACCAGGTTACGGCCGTTATCGCACACGACCATGCCTGGTCCTAGCTGCAGCGGCGACAGCCACATCTCCGTCTGCTGCAATATGGCGTCCCTCACCTCTGGGGCGCTGTGCTTCCTGTCGCCCAAGCTGATGAGCTTAGCACCGCCTGCTGACGTCTCCCCGCGCCAGTGCTGCAACGCTTCCAGCTAGCGGCTGAGGGAGATGTTAAGGCACAGGAGGAGGAGGAGGAGGAGGAGGGGGGTTTATCAGAACCCATGCTGGCAATCTTGGGCGGGGGTGGTAGGTAGGCCGTCTCTGTTTGCGACCCGTCCCCGCTTCCACTACATTCACCCAGTGTGCCGTCAAAGAGATGTAGCGTCCCTGGCCGCAAGCGCTTGTCCACGAGTCGGTGGTCAAGTGGACCTTTGCGCTGACTGCGTACCTCAGGGCCCGCCTGATGTTACGCGACACGTGCTGGTGCAGGGCGGGGACGGCACTCCGGGAAAAGTAGTGGCGGCTGGGGACGGAATAGCGAGGTGCGGCAGCCGCCATCAGGTCGCGGAAGGCCTGCGTCTCCACAAGCCTAAACGGCAACATCTCCAGGGCCAGCAGTTTGGAGATGTGGCAGTTTAAGGCTTGGGCTTGGGGGTGACTCGAGGCGTACTTCCGCCTGCGGTCGAACGCCTGCGAGATGGACAGTTGTTGGGACGAGGAGTGTGAGGGTGCAGGCGAAGAGGCGGGGGAAGGGGAGGCTGAAGGAGAAGGCCCCAAAGTAGCCGAGGCAGAGGCAGATGTGGAGGTGTCCTGGCTGGAGGTCTGGACCGCAGTGGCAGCACACAACAAAGGGGAAGAGGCAGTGGCAGCAGGACCGGGCGCAGTTTGTATTGCGTTTGCTCTCTCCCACTCAGCCCAGTGCTGACTTCCAAGTGACGCCGCATGCCTGAGGTGGTCAGATTGCTCTTCTCAGAGCCCCTACTCAGTTTTGAGTGGCAGAGTGTGCAAACCGCGCTCAGTTTGTCATCCGCACAAACATTAAAAAATCTCCACACCACAGAAGTACGAGGCCTCGATGGGGGAGCTTCGCGCGACTGCCCGCTGCCGGGAACAGCTTCGGCCGTGCTGGCTGTGGCCTCACTACTTTGTCTGGACTGTCCTCTGCCTCTGGACATCCCTCTGCCTGTGGGACATCCTCTGCCTGTGGACATCCCTCTGCCTGTGGACATCCCTCTGCCTCTGGACATCCCTCTGCCTCTTGCTGCCTTTTTCGGTGCTGCGCAGACCACCACCTCTCCACTGCTTTCCCGCTGGACATCACCCCTGGCCAAGTGGGGTCGGTCATTTCGTCATCCACCACCTCCTCTTCCTCACTCTGCTCCTCCTCCTGCCCACTGGACATTCCAACAGCCTCCCTTGATGGCAACTGCGTCTCATCATCATCATCGCTCATGATAACAGATGCTGGTTCAGGGTCCACATCAGCAGGAGATGGCGAAAACTCAAGGGTTTGGGCATCACTACAAACAAATTCCTCTCCTAGCTCCTGGGATTCTTCCGGCACATCTGAAAAAGGACCCGAAAAGAGCTCCTGGGAGGGGTCAAGGGTGGGATGACTCTGTTGGCCAGGTGTGGAGGAAGGAGGGTCAGAGTGAGACTGTGTGGATGACTGGCTGGTGGACAACTGTGTGGAAGCGCTATCGGCTATCCATTGCACCACCTGTTCAACCTGCTCAGGCCTCAACAGCGGTGTAACCCGCCCCCTGCTTAACTGTCCCATAAAGGCAGGGATTCTGGATGAGCGGGATCCTGGCTGACCCTCACCAGCACGCATTGTATCCCCACTGGCTTCAACAAGGCCCCCAACAGCATTTCCGCGCCCCCGTCCTCGTCCACGTCCTATTCCGCTAGCCCCCCGCCGCATTTTTTTTTTTTTTACAATATTTTGCCTTCACAGCCGTGAGACACCGTAGAGAAATTACTTTGCAAGAGAACGCAACAGTACAGTTGCCAGATTAAGGCCTAATATTGTATTTTTCAAGGTACACAGCCTGATACTAAGTGATCAGACGGTGTGTAATGAAACAACAGTTATGGAGAAATTACTTTGCAAAGAGAACACACAGACAGTTGCCAGATTATAAGGCCTATATATTGTATTTTTCAAGCGTACACAGCCGGCACTAAGTGATCATTTATCTTAGCGGTGTGTCATCAAACAACAGTTATGAGAAATTACGTTGGCAAGGAGAAGCACAGTACATTTGCCAGTATAAGGCCTATATATTGATATTTTTTCAAAGGCTACACAGCCGGTGTACTAACGTGATATCCAGACGGTGGTATGAACACCAGTATGAGAAATTACTTTGCAAAGAGGAACGCCTACAGTACAGTTGGCCAGTTATAAGGGCCTAATATTATTGTATTATTTTCAAGGTACACAGCCGTGTTACTAAGTGATCAGATGTGTGTATGAACACCAGTTATGAGAAATTACTTTGCAAGAGAACGCACAGTACAGTTGCCAGTTAAGGCCTATATATTGTATTTTTCAAGGTACACAGCCGTGTACTAAGTGATCAGACGGTGTGTATGAACAACAGTTATGAGAAATTACTTTGCAAGAGAACGCACAGTACAGTTGCCAGTTATAAGGCCTATATATTGTATTTTTCAAGGTACACAGCCGTGTACTAAGTGATCAGACGGTGTGTATGAACACCAGTTATGAGAAATTACTTTGCAAGAGAACGCACAGTACAGTTGCCAGTTAAAGGCCTATATATTGTATTTTTCAAGGTACACAGCCGTGTACTAAGTGATCAGACGGTGTGTATGAACAACAGTTATGAGAAATTACTTTGCAAGAGAACGCACAGTACAGTTGCCAGTTATAAGGCCTATATATTGTATTTTTCAAGGTACACAGCCGTGTACTAAGTGATCAGACGGTGTGTATGAACAACCAGTTATGAGAAATTACTTTGCAAGAGAACGCACAGTACAGTTGCCAGTTAAGGCCTATATATTGTATTTTTCAGGTACACAGCCGTGTACTAAGTGATCAGACGGTGTGTATGAACAACAGTTATGAGAAATTACTTTGCAGAGAACGCACAGTACAGTTGCAGCTTAAGGCCTATATATTGTATTTTCAAGGTACCAGCCGTGTACAAGTGTCAGACGGTGGTATGAACAACCAGTTATGAAAATTACTTTGCAGAGAACGCCAGTACACCAGTTAAGGCCTATATATTGTATTATTCAAGGTACACAGCCGTGTACTAAGACAGACGGTGTATGAACACCAGTTATGAGAAATTACTTTGCAAGAGAACGCACAGTACAGTTGCCAGTTAAGGCCTATATATTGTATTTTCAAGGTACACAGCCGTGTACTAAGTGATCAGACGTGTGTATGAACAACAGTTTATGAGAATTACTTTGCAAGAGAACCACAGTACAGTTGCCAGTTTAAGGCCTATTATATTGTATTTTTCAGGTACAACAGCCGTGACTAAGTGATCAGACGGTGTGTATGAACAACAGTTATGAGAAATTACTTTGCAAGAGAACGCACAGTACAGTTGCCAGTTATAAGGCCTATATATTGTATTTTTCAAGGTACACAGCCGTGTACTAAGTGATCAGACGGTGTGTATGAACACCAGTTATGAGAAATTACTTTGCAAGAGAACGCACAGTACAGTTGCCAGTTATAAGGCCTATATATTGTATTTTTCAAGGTACACAGCAGTAGTGCCAAATATAGTTTGGTATGTAGCAGAGCACCTAATACACCACTAATGCCTCTCTCTGTCCCTACTCCAGCAGCTATCCCTGAATACAGCAGCCGTTCTCTGTAAAGTCTATATTGTAGTAAGCTATCACTGAAGTCCACTGTAGTAGCCCTGATAAGGGCTTTTAATCACGCTCCTGCCTGCCCAACAGCTAAAATCTGTCTCTCCCTTCTCCAGCCTCTGTCCCTGACTAAGTTCACGCAGCATATGCGTACGAGCAGGAAGAGCTGAGTTTTTAATATTCGAGGTCACATGGTTTTTCCAGCCAATGCATGTAGACGCCGTTTTCGCGCTGCCAGCGTGCTCAGCGTGCCTGTCATACCCCCCCTGCATGGTGATTGGTGGAAAAAGAGCGCCAGGGAAGGTGGGAGGGGAAACGAAGTCTAGGTGCGCCATCGCCGTTATACTCGAATTAAATCGAGTACGCCGAATATCGTAGTATTCGATCGAATACCAGCTCGATCGAACACTACTCGCTCATCTCTAGAAATGATCTCCAAAAGGCATACAGTTAAAGATGAAACACACTTTTCAACATTTTAAGCAATACTAGTGTATTATTTAGTTTTTTTACTATTTTAGAGTGAATAAAGGAAAGGAGTACCTTGTAACCCAAGGAGATGGGAACCCAAGGAGATTTGAGCGCTCAGATAACTTTGACCGAGGTCTCAGACTTTAAATAGCCTTTGAGGGTTAATGCTTGTTCACAATTATCTTTACAAAAGGACAAGGATGCAGGATGCAAAATTCAAAGCTTTATTAATACCCAGACTCCTCTAACCTTGTCCCAAGAAAAAGCAACTATGGGTTCTTCTTCTTGTTCAATAGTTTTTATTGGGTTTTTTCTTTTTAAATACAGTGTAAATTTTCTTAATAGAAAAGAAAAGAAACAGGGGAAAGAGTACAAATTGTATAGTAATACAATAGAAACACAGTTCTACAAATAGTACATTTGGGTTATGCAAAGTTAAAATATTTGCTAGATGTTATATATTTTGAACTATTAGTAGGGAGTACTTCTAAGCAGCTCCCTAACACTGTGAAAATGAAAATGGTAGAAGCCAACAAAGAAGGAGAAGGCTATAAGAAGATAAAAAAGCATTTCAGGTTGCCATTTAGAAATGTAATAAAGAAATTGCAGTTAACAGGAACAGTGGAGGTCAAGAGAAGGTCTGAAAGACCAAGAAAAAATTCAGAGACAGCTAATTCTATGATTGCTAGAAAGGCAAATCACAAACCCTGCTTGACTGCAAAAGACCTTCAAGAAGATTAATCAGGCTCTGGAGTTATGGTACATTGTTCTACTGTTTCATGGAAGAGTCATCAGAAGAAAACTTCTCATGTGTCCTCACCACAAAATTCAGCATCAGACGTTTGCAAAAAAACATCTAAACAAGCCTGATGCATTTTGGAAACAAGTCCTGTGGACCGATCAGGCTAAAATAGAACTCTTTAGCCACAATGAACAAAGGTATGTTTGGAGAAAAAGGAGCACAGAATTTCATTAAAAAGAGCAACTTTCCAATCGGGGAACATTTCACGAGTAGAAGGAAGAATGGATTCAAAGAAATTCAAGCAGACTCTGGAAGCAAAAATAACACAATCACGGAGAAAAAGTGGTCTAAAATGAAAGAGAAGTGCTCAAAACCCCATATGCTGTTGCGCATATCAAACCTGGAGAGCAAATCCTTCACGTGTAATCCATTGCTAACAGCAGTCCCCAGCAAAAATGCATACAATGGAGGATGCCTGCAGCGGACCACATGTACCACAAAAACATCCTACACGGCATAGCCAAATGTGCGGATGTCACAAAATATATAAACCAGCAATTCATGGAAAAAGGTGCACTACAACGGTAAATGCAATTGATAATATATGGCTAAACCCTCACGCTGATGTTAAAATGATACTTTCGCCAATATATTCTTATATCAAGAACATACCGGAGCCCGAGCACCGCGTCAAGGTATCTCAGAGTGGCTAACCTACCTATGCTGTATGGGCAATTATGGAAGGAGCATACAGGCCGACACACAGCGACCAACTCCTAATTACCTCCAGCGTGAGATCACACATCCAATGGGAGGAGGGAGGAGGCTGTGAGTCCCACCTAACAATGACTCATGTGACTCAGGCTGTACAGGTGCACCAGAATGTTACCATAAGTCAAGGCACATTCAAACCTGGAGTTGCCACACCTCCAGGTGTAAATGTACAAACACAATCACGGAGAAAAAGTGGTATAAAATGGCAGAGAAGTGCTCAAAACCCCATATGCTGTTGTGCATATCAAACCGGGGGAGCAAATCCTGCACATGTGATCCGTTGCTGACAACGCCCCAGCAAAAATGCAATCCCCAGCAAAAATGCATACAATGGAAGATGCCTGCAGCGGACCACATGTACCACAAAAAACATCCTACACAGGATAGCCAATTGTGCGGATGTGACAAACTATATGATCAAACAAATCAAGCAAAAATAACACTGAAGTTGAAAAAACAATGGCTTCAACAATATAGATACTGATCTAACACACCTCAAAATGCACAATAAATTACCTCAAAAGGTGCAAACTGAAGGCTTTACCACAGTCCCCACAGTCCCCTGATCTAAATGTCATTGAAAATCTATGGATAGACCTCAAAAGAGCAGTGCATCTAAGATGGCCCAGGAATCTCATAGAACTGAAAGACTTTGCAAGGAAGAATGGATGAAAATCCCTTAAACAAGAACTGAAAGACTCTTGGCTGGCTAAAAAAGTGTTTACAAACTTTTACTGGGTACTAACCATGTAGAGTGCCCCAAATTTTGCTTCAGGCCCTTTTTTTTGTTATTTTGAGACTATGATGTAGTAAATTTTGATGGTAGGATGAGATGATCCTATTGCAAGATACGTAAAAGGATAAACATGAAGTTATATAGTAATCCAACAACAGGGTTGGGATTATGATAACCTGTCATTAACATGAATAAGATAATGGTTGTGCACTGTAGTGCATGTACAATTGCTAGTATAACAGTATAATCTGTGTGTAAATAGCAATACAGGGATTATACTGTATATTGGTTGTCAATGATTCACTCACTTTTATTATCAGTAGTTGAATACAAATCAAATACAGAATGTTGCTATACCGACATAATTCCTTCTAAGAACCCACCAAAAACCGCTTCATACCGTGCATTTAAAAATACACTGATTGTTCTTTAAATCTGTTGGGATTTTCCATTTCCATTTTGCAGAGTAACTTTAGGCTGCTAATGTCTAACGCCAAATGAGTTCAGTACCTTAACTGCTGAAAGTTAATTGATTATTAAGGGAAGTGTTAAGTATTTAGTTGTTTCATATCGACAGTATTTTCAATGGTCAGTTTTGTTTTATTCCACTACTTAGGTACACTGGAGAAACTTCTCAGTAGATTATAAATCTGTAAGGATCATAAACAGTATGTACATGTACTGTAGAGGCACTGACCAAAATGTGCTGTGCTCAAACATAAAACTAAACTTTATTGATATACCGTAAATTAAATAGAGATGAGCGAGCATACTCGTCCGAGCTTGGTGCTCGTAAGTGCTCGCTGCTCGGACGAGTATCTCGCCATGCACGAGGAAATGGCAACTTCCGCATCGTGCTTTTTAGGCGCCTAAAAACACAGCCAATCACAAGCCAGGAGACTCTTCAGTACACCCAGCATCACGTGGGACCCTTACATGTCGATAGCAGGGGTTGGCTGGCCTGATCAGGTGACCCTGGAATATACTACCGACTGGCCGCGGTGCTCGGCTCAGATGCCATCTGGATGTCGTTAGGGATAGAGCTGCTGCGTTTCAGGGACAGTGTTAGGGCCTGCATTTAGTTCTCTGTTAGGCAGGGATCACCCACAAAGAACCCAACAGCCCTTCTAAGGGCTAGAAGACATTTTTTTCTTTTTTTTTTGTCACTTGGCTGGCTGGCACTAGTAGTGCAGCTATCGCCATGTATAACCCCCTTTTATTTTTTTATGTTATATCTCAGTGATACAAATCCATTGCACACAGCAGTGTGGAACCATTCTGTGTGTCACAGTTCAGTACACTCACTATTTTCTGTCCAGGTGACACTTTCTGTATGTCACCGAATACAACCAAGTCATTTTCTACCTGTCACGTGTATGGCTTGATCCCAAAAATCTCTGTGCGACATTTGTCTGGGTCGCAGTCTAAATAGCTACCGTCAGTAGGGTGTCAATTAGCTCTACGATAGTTTCTGCACGTCACGTTCCCAAAAAAAAACAAAAATCCAAAACAAAATATACCACAAAAATTAGTTTTTTTGTTGTTTTAGCTGAGTGATACAAATCCATTTCACACAGCTGCGTGTAACCTTTCTGTGTGTCACAGTTCAGCACACTCACTCCAAACCGTATATTCTGTCCAGGTGACACTTTCTGTACGTCACTGAATACAACCAAGTCATTTGCTACCTGTCACGTGTAAAGTTTGATCCTAAAAATCTCTGAGATATTTGTCTGGGTCGCAGTCTAAATAGCCACCGTCATTAGGGAGTCAGTCAGCTGTACGATAGTTTCTGCACGTCACGTTCCCAAAAAACAAAACTTAAAAAAAATTATTAAAACAAAATATAGAAAAAAAATTAGTTTTTTTGTTGTTTTAGCTGAGTGATACAGATCCATTTCACACAGCTGCGTGTAACCTTTCTGTGTGTCACAGTTCAGCACACTCACTCCAAACCGTATATTCTGTCCAGGTGACACTTTCTGTACGTCACCGAATACAACCAAGTCATTTGCTACCTGTCACGTGTAAAGCTTGATCTTAAAAATCTCTGTGCGACATTTGTCTGGGTCGCAGTCTAAATAGCCACCGTCATTAGGGTGTCAGTCAGCTGTACGAAAGTTTCTGCACGTCACGTTCCCAAAAAAACAAAACTAAAAAAAAAATATTAAAACAAAATATAGAAAAAAAATTAGTTTTTTTGTTGTTTTAGCTGAGTGATACAAATCCATTTCACACAGCTGCGTGTAACCTTTCTGTGTGTCACAGTTCAGCACACTCACTCCAAACCGTATATTCTGTCCAGGTGACACTTTCTGTACGTCACCGAATACAACCAAGTCATTTGCTACCTGTCACGTGTAAAGCTTGATCTTAAAAATCTCTGTGCAACATTTGTCTGGGTCGCAGTCTAAATAGCCACCGTCATTAGGGTGTCAGTCAGCTGTACGATAGTTTCTGCACGTCACGTTCCCAAAAAACAAAACAAAAAAAAAATATTAAAACAAAATATAGAAAAAAATTAGTTTTTTTGTTCTTTTAGCTGAGTGATACAAATCCATTTCACACAGCTGCGTGTAACCTTTCTGTGTGTCACAGTTCAGCACACTCACTCCAAACCGTATATTCTGTCCAGGTGACACTTTCTGTACGTCACCGAATACAACCAAGTCATTTGCTACCTGTCACGTGTAAAGCTTGATCTTAAAAATCTCTGTGCGACATTTGTCTGGGTCGCAGTCTAAATAGCCACCGTCATTAGGGTGTCAGTCAGCTGTACGATAGTTTCTGCACGTCACGTTCCCAAAAAAACAAAACTAAAAAAAAATATTAAAACAAAATATAGAAAAAAAATTAGTTTTTTTGTTGTTTTAGCTGAGTGATACAAATCCATTTCACACAGCTGCGTGTAACCTTTCTGTGTGTCACAGTTCAGCACACTCACTCCAAACCGTATATTCTGTCCAGGTGACACTTTCTGTATGTCACCGAATACAACCAAGTCATTTGCTACCTGTCACGTGTAAAGCTTGATCTTAAAAATCTCTGTGCGACATTTGTCTGGGTCGCAGTCTAAATAGCCACCGTCATTAGGGTGTCAGTCAGCTGTACGATAGTTTCTGCACGTCACGTTCCCAAAAAAACAAAACTAAAAAAAAATATTAAAACAAAATATACCAAAAAAATTAGTTTTTTTGTTGTTTTAGCTGAGTGATACAAATCCATTTCACACAGCTGCGTGTAACCTTTCTGTGTGTCACAGTTCAGCACACTCACTCCAAACCGTATATTCTGTCCAGGTGACACTTTCTGTACGTCACCGAATACAACCAAGTCATTTTCTACCTGTCACGTGTAAAGCTTGATCTTAAAAATCTCTGTGCGACATTTGTCTGGGTCGCAGTCTAAATAACCACCGTCATTAGGGTGTCAGTCAGCTGTGCGATAGTTTCTGCACGTCACGTTCCCAAAAAAACAAAACTAAAAAAAAATATTAAAACAAAATATACCAAAAAAATTAGTTTTTTTGTTGTTTTAGCTGAGTGATACAAATCCATTTCACACAGCTGCGTGTAACCTTTCTGTGTGTCACAGTTCAGCACACTCACTCCAAACTGTATATTCTGTCCAGGTGACACTTTCTGTACATCACCGAATACAACCAAGTCATTTGCTACCTGTCACGTGTAAAGCTTGATCTTAAAAATCTCTGTGCGACATTTGTCTGGGTCGCAGTCTAAATAGCCACCGTCATTAAGGTGTCAGTCAGCTGTAGAATAGTTTCTGCACGTCACGTTCCCAAAAAAACAAAACTAAAAAAAAAATATTAAAACAAAATATAGAAAAAAAATTAGTTTTTTGTTGTTTTAGCTGAGTGATACAAATCCATTTCACACAGCTGCGTGTAACCTTTCTGTGTGTCACAGTTCAGCACACTCACTCCAAACCGTATATTCTGTACAGGTGACACTTTCTGTACATCACAGAATACAACCAAGTCATTTGCTACCTATCACGTGTAAAGCTTGATCTTAAAAATATCTGTGCGACATTTGTCTGGGTTGCAGTCTAAATAGTCACCGTCAGTAGGGTGTCAGTTAGCTCTACGATAGTTTCTGCACGTCACGTTCCCAAAAAAACAAAAATACAAAACAAAATATACCAAAAAAATTAGTTTTTTTGTTGTTTTAGCTGAGTGATACAAATAAAATTCACACAGCTGCGTGTAACCTTTCTGTGTGTCACAGTTCAGCACACTCACTCCAAACCGTATATTCTGTCCAGGTGACACTTTCTGTACGTCACAAAATTAAACCAGACTGAACAAGTTTGTGGGTTTCAGTACACCAGGCCCATTTATTTTATTTTTTTTATAGAATACAATTATATACAGAAAATGTTGAACCCCAGGGCTAAGGGTCGAGGACGAGGGCGTGGGCGTGGGCATTCAATTACTGCAGGGGGCAGAGGCCGTGGTCCTGGGCAGGGTGAGACAGTACCTGCTGATGAGGGAGCTGTGGAACGCCGCAGAGCTACACTCCCTAGCTTCATGTCTCAACTTACAGGGACACGTGGTAGAGGACTGTTGAAACCACAACAGCGTGAACAGCTGATCTCGTGAATTGCGGATAATGCTTCAAGTAATTTGTCCGCCAGTCAGTCTTCCACGCAGTCCACCCACGTTACCCAAGGGAGCACTCTTCTGGCTCCTCCACCTCAACCTCCTTCCCCCCAGTCTGCCCCCTCACAGGAAAATTTGGAATGCGATCCGGCATACTCTGAGGAACTGTTTTCTGGACCCTTCCCAGAGTCACAAACCACTTCTCAGGTTGCTGCTGACCTCGTTCCCGATGCCCAAGTTTTCCAACTGTCGCAGTCTGTGGGTGATGATGATGATGATGACAATGTTGAGTTAGTGGAAGAAGTTTGTAAAGAGGTGTCGGACGATGAGGAGACATGGTTGTCAGACAGTGGTGAAGTTGTTGTCAGGGCAGGAAGTCCGAGGGGGGAGCAGACTGAGGAATCGGAGGGTGACGAGGTGACTGACCCAAGCTGGGTTGATATGCCGAGTGAAGACAGTGCTTCTGAGGCTGAGGCGAGTGCTGCCCCAGAACAGGTTGTAAGAGGCAGTGGTGTGGCCAGAGGAAGAAGCAGGGCCAGAGCTGGTGCATCAGCAGCAACTGTTTCACGTAGTGAAGCTCCCGTGGCGAGGCCTAGATGTTCGCAAGTCTGGAGGTTCTTTAAAGAAAGTGAGGATGACCGACGGACTGTGGTGTGCAACCTGTGCCACACCAGGATCAGCAGGGGTGCCACCACTACTAGCCTAACCACAACCAGCATGCGCAGGCATATGAGTGCAAAACACCCCACTCAATGGAACCAAGGCCGTTCACCACCTCCTGCGGGTCACACCACTGCTCCTTCCCCAGTGTCACTCGCTGCCTCTGCTAGTCAACCCCCTGCCCAGGACCCCGGCACGAGCGCCTCCCGCCGGAAAACCACACCTTCGCCTCCACGATCCTCCACAGTGTCCACCAATGTGTCCCAGCGTAGCGTTCAGCTGTCTTTACAGCAGACGCTGGAGCGCAAGAGGAAACACAGTTCCACCCACGGCGGTGGCTGCCCCTCGGTATTCGGTCCCCAGCCGCCACTATTTTTCCCGATGTGCCGTCCCAGCCCTACACCAGCACGTGTCAGAGAACATCATCCGTGCCCTGACGAACGCTGTTTCTGAGAAGGTCCACCTAACCATGGACACGTGGACAAGTGCTGCCGGGCAGGGACGCTATATCTCGCTGACGGCACATTGGGTTAACTTGGTGGAGGCTGGGACCGAGAATGACCCTGGGGCCGCTCATGTACTGCCCACACCGAGGATTGCGGGGCCTACCTCGGTCACGGTCTCTCAGACGTACTATGCCTCCTCCTCCTCCGACCCCTCCTCCTCCTCCACCGAATTACCATCCATGGGCACGGCGCCTTCAGTCGGTAGCTCTAGGCGCAGCAGCAGTGCCGCGGGTAAGCGCCAGCAGGCGGTGCTCAAACTGCTGAGCTTAGGTGACAAAAGGCACACCGCCCAAGAGCTGTTACAGGGCATCACAGCGCAGACCGATCTGTGGCTGGCACCGCTGAACCTTAAGCCAGGCATGGTTGTGTGTGACAACGGGCGTAACCTGGTGGCGGCTCTGCAACTCGGCAGACTGACACATGTGCCATGCCTGGCCCACGTGTTCAATCTCATAGTTCAGCGGTTCCTCAAGACATACCCCAATCTGTCTGATTTGCTCACCAAGGTGCGCCGCATCTGTGCGCATTTCCGCAAGTCGACCACAGATGCTGCCACTCTCAGGGCAGCGCAGCGCCGCCTACAACTGCCCGCTCACCGACTGTTGTGCGATGTGCCCACGAGATGGAATTCAACATTAAACATGTTATCCAGAGTTTACCAGCAGCGCAGAGCGATTGTAGACTGCCAGATGTCAACTTCCACCAGAACTGGTAGTCAGGTCAGTCAGATTCCTCAAGTCTACAATGAGGAGTGGATGTGGATGTCTGATATCTGCCAGGTGTTGAGCAACTTTGAGGAGTCAACACAGATGGTCAGCGGCGATGCAGCCATTATCAGCCTCACCATCCCGCTGCTTTGCCTGTTGAAAAACTCACTGCTCTGCATCAAGTCGGATGCTTTGCGCTTGTCACAAGAGACGGTGGAGGAAGATACGTCGCTTGATAGCCAGAGCACCCTCCGGTCTGTTTCTCAGCGTGTATCAGAGGAGGGGGATGAGGATGAGGAGGAAGAGGAGGAGAATGTCGGCGAGACAGTAGAGGGTACCAGTGCTCAGTCCTTAACTCTTGAGCGTGTATGGGCTAAAGAGGAGGACTTGGAGGAGGAGGAGGAGGAGGAAATGGAGAGTCAGGCCAGTGAGGAGAGGGAATTCTTGCGTGTTGGGACTCTGGCGCACATGGCAGACTTCATGTTAGGCTGCCTATCCCGTGACCCTCGCGTTAGAAGAATTTTTTCAAACACCGATTACTGGGTGTTCACTCTCCTGGACCCACGGTACAAGCAGAACCTTTCCACTCTCATCCCTGCAGAGGAAAGGAGTATGAGAGTGAATAGATATCAAGAGACCCTGGTGCACAAGCTGAAACAATTCTTCCCATCTGACGCTAGCGGCAGAGGGCATGGTTCTGTGGGCCAAGTAGCGGGGGAGAGGAGGCGAGCAGGCAGCTTGTCCAGCACTGGCAGGGGAACGCTCTCCAAGGCCTTTGCCAGTTTTATGTCACCCCAGCAAGACACTGTCACCTGTCCCCAGTCTAGGCAGAGTAGGGGGGAGCTGTACAGAAAGATGGTGAGGGAGTACCTAGCTGACCATACCAACGTCCGTAGCGATCACTCTGCTCCATACAACTACTGTATTTCAAAGCTGGACACGTGGCCTGAACTGGCGCTGTACGCCTTGGAGGTGCTGGCCTGCCCTGCCGCTAGCGTGCTGTCAGAGCGGGTATTCAGTGCAGCTGGTGGCGTCATCACCGATAAGCGTACACGCCTGTCAACTGACAGCGCTGACAGGCTGACGCTTATTAAAATGAACAAAACCTGGATTTCACCGGAATTCAAATCTCCGGGGAAAGCAGCTAAAGATTGAAATAACTTATGTATCCGATTCCTCTTCTCTACTCCTCCTCCTCCTCCTCCTCCTCCTCCATATCGTCTTTGCCTAACGCTGACCCAAAAAACGCCATTTTTTAGAGGTCCAACTGGCACTCTTTTACCACAGTTTTTCAGGAGGGCCCCCTACAGGCCCTCTCTCCAAACAATTTTTCCGGAGGTCCACCTACAGGCCCTCTCTACAAACAATTTTTCCGGAGGTCCACCTACAGGCCCTCTCTCCAAACAATTTTTCCGGAGGTCCACCTACAGGCCCTCTCTCCAAACAATTTTTCCAGAGGTCCACCTACAGGCCCTCTCTCCAAACAATTTTTCCGGAGGTCCACCTACAGGCCCTCTCTCCAAACAATTTTTCCGGAGGTCCACCTACAGGCCCTCTCTCCAAACAATTTTTCCAGAGGTCCACCTACAGGCCCTCTCTCCAAACAATTTTTCCGGAGGTCCACCTACAGGCCCTCTCTCCAGTTCCAGTTTCCAGTTTTATTTGCGCAAACTGCGTAAATTTTATTTTTTGATAGGTGTGAAAAATAATATTACCTGCGTATCTATATTGCCCAACATTGGATACGGTAGCAATACCAAACACATGCTGCCAACAGGGGTCCGCAAATTCCTGGTCCACCCGCAAATTCCTGGTCCACAATGTCAAGGAGGTCCAGGTTCTGTTGATGAGCAACAAGTCCTTCTGTGCTGAAATCGCCGACAACGTCTCCATCTAAGAACCTAAAGACCATTGTGGAGAGAGCGGCACAGCTCGCCATCAAAGTGATGAACCCCAACGCCAGACTGCGCAGAGAAGATAACGAATAAATATCTCTGGTTATTTTTGCTAAATAAAAGTTAAATAAACACAAAAGAAAAATTGATCTGTTCCTGTGCCTGATCCACCCAAGTTGAATCTGTCCCATCATGAGAAAGTCCCCCCAAGGAGTCCCCACTGTAACTTGCTTCCCATACAACTACCTCACCCCCCGACACCTGTGTCTCGCCATTGTCCACCACCTCCTCAGACAACACTGGTAAATCCCCACTGTCAGCACACGGAAACAGCAAAAGGTCTTGCGAATTGGGGCAGAGAATGTTCTGGGCTAGCACATCAGGGAAGGGGTGACTATGGGGTTCCAGGGAGTACGTGACCACATGCAATATCCATTTAAAAGTCATGCCACACTTTATCGAGCTCATAATTGACAATTGTACCGGTTGATGCTAAACTTTTAAGTTGGGGTCCTGCGTCGTCATTCTAACTACATCCGGCTGTTGTCACCACCACACACGCTAGCCCAGGGGGCACTCCTCTGGCTCTTCCAGCGAAACCTCCTTCCCCCCCAGCCTGCCCCCCACCTACAGGCCCTCTCGTATTAGATATTGTACTGATTTTTTTTTTAGATCTTCTTTTAATTGCCTCCTGTGATAGACGGGAATCGAACGCAGGTCAACTGCTTGGGAAGCAGCTATGCTCACCACTATACCACCAGCAGCCACAGCAACTGATAAGAACAGATACTAAACTTGATGTCAGCTGCAGTGCCAGCATGAGCAGTGGTGTCACCTGCAGGCGGTGATGGACCTTCGTTGCACCTAGTTGGGTGCTTCCCTAACATGTGATGGGTATTTGCATCACCTTTCTTGGTCTGGGTGAGCACAATTGCCATGAGGGTAGCCACCAGGCTGTTGCCTGAGAATTTGGGGTAATGGTGGGATTAAGCAGCCTCAGAGGCATCCATGCATGCTGCCCCTGCTGTTTCCTGTCCATTTCCGTGGTGTTTCCATCATTTTCTGAGGTTTCCAGGTTTTCACCCAGCCTTCCCTAGGCAGAGCCTTGGTCCCCTGCAAAAAATGCTCGAGTCTCCCATTGACTTCAATGGGGTTCATTACTCGAAACGAGCACCCGAGCATCGGGAAAAGTTCGACTCGAATAACGAGCACCCGAGCATTTTAGTGCTCGCTCATCTCTAAAATTAAACCATTGCCTAGCTTCACTAAAACATAATTTTATTCATTCATTGCATATACAGTATCTCAGTGCTACCATCCCATTTTATTTGTAAGGGTATGGCCCGATGGTGCACCCAGTAATGTGCTGCCAAGCCGTGGGGAAACCCATAGTCACAAAATTTTGTGGTTAATCATGCATCCATTGGCTGCCACAGGTGGCCGTTTCTTGGTCATGTCTCCAGCTGCACAGTGGCTGACACATTGAGGACACCAAAATTTTTCCCCTGAAGGACCAGGCATTTTTTGCAAATCTGACGTGTGTCACTTTATGTGGTAATACTTTAGGAAAGCTTTTACTTATCCAAGCCACCCTGAGATTGTTTTCTCATGACACATTATATTTCATGACAGTGGTAAATTTGAGTGGATATATTTCACCTTTATGTATAAAACAAAATACAAAATTTATGAAAAATTTAAAAATTCACAATTTACAAAATTTGAATTTCTCTGCTTTTAATGAAGACAGTGATACATCATTACATTTCCAATAAGTCTACTTTATGTTGGCATCATTTTATAAATCTCTTTTTGGACATTAGAAGTCTTAGGCCTCTTTCACACGAGCGTGACGGATTAGGTCCAGATGCGTTCAGGGTGTGTTCAGGAAAACTCGCATCATTTTGCAAGCAAGTTCAGTCAGTTTTGTCTGCGATTGCGTTCAGTTGTTCAGTTTTTTCCGCGCGGGTGCGATGCGTTTTGATGCGTTTTTCACACGTGTGATTAAAAAACTGAAGGTTTACAAACAACATCTCTTAGCAACCATCAGTGAAAAACGCATTGCACCCGCAGTTGCTTCAGGATGCAATGCGTTTTTCACTGAAGCCCCATTCACTTCTATGGAGCCAGGGCTGCGTGAAAAACGCAGAATATAGAACATGCTGCGTTTTTCACGCAAAGCAGAACTGATGCGTGAAAAAAAAACGCTCATGTACACAGACCCATAGAAATGAATGGGTCAGGATTCACTGCGGGTGCTATGCGTTCACGTCACGCATTGCACCCGCGCGGAAAACTCGCTCGTGTGAAAGGGGCCTAACGCAATCGCAGACAAAACTGACTGAACTTGCTTGCAAAATGATGCAAGTTTTCCTGAACACACCCTGAACGCATCATGACCTAATCCGTCACGCTCGTGTGAAAGAGGCCTTAGAATTTTAGAAGCAAGTCTTAAAAGTTTTAAGAAAATTTCCAAAAAACACTGTAAAAGGACCAGTTCATTTATGAAGTCACTTTGTGGGGCTTACAAAATAGGGCTTACATAATATAGTTTTCTATTTTAATCCATTTTTCCTGTTACATGTCAATTGTTGTTGGTACTATTTTGAGTTACATATGATGTTTGATCACTATATTACGCTTGATCTGAGGCAAACTAACCAAAAATGGCTGTTCTGGCAGTTTTTATGTTTTGTTTTTTTACATTGTTCACTTGACAGCTTAGATCATGTGATACTTTTATAACTTTTATAACTTTTTGTAAGTCGTTACAGATGCAACAATATCAAATATGTCTACTTTTTTGGTTTCAGCTTTACATAATAAAGCATTTTTTTAAACTCATGTTTTTGTGTCTCCATTTTCTGAAAGCCTTAAATTTCTTTATTTTTCTGCTGATTGTCTTGTGTAAGGGCTCATTTTTAAGGGGGGGGGGAAGCTGACATCACCACAGCGTGGAAACACGATGGGGAATGGGAGGGGGCTGCAAACCCCCTCTATGCGGCAGTCAGCTTTGACTGCAACATACAAGAGGTTAATCTGCTGAAATTACTGTTTACAGCGATGCCGGCTGCAGATACAGCAGGGTCCCAGCTGTCAGTCATAGCCAAGCCCATGCATTGATCTTGCGTGCACTGCTCCTGTGCCCGCCCAATCATTTTGATGTACTAGTACGTCAAATGTCATCAAGGTATTGGTTAAATTACATTTGCTATCTTTGTCCCTAGAATGCGATAGGGCAGACTGCTGCATCTATCTCTGAAACTGATTGCTTACTGCTGAAATAAATACAACTAAGAGAACAAGACTCTACGTGTTTCAATTTGTCAAATTCATTAGGAATCAATTAGACCTAGTTGTTGAAAGAAAAACTGCCAGGTTTTTGTGCTATAATTTTGGCGTCTTGTCGGCAATGATACTAGCACTAAAGTAAGAGCTACTACGGTAAGGATATCATCTATTGCTTCAAAGCTTAGAGGCAAATCTCTTCTAGACTATACCTGTTGCCTATTGAATCATAGAATTTATACACCCAAACAACACGTGAGTAGGTTGCTGTGTGTCGGCCTACTGTATATGCTCCTTCCACAATTGCCCATACGGCTAGGTAGGTTAGTGCTAGGTCCCGTGCCACTCTGAGATACCTTGATGTGGTGCTCGGGCTCCGGTATGTTCTTGATATAAGAATATATTGGCGAAAGTCTCATTTTAACATCAGCGTGAGGGTTTAGCCATATATTATCAATTGCATTACCGCCACAGTGCACCTTTATTAGTGATTGTTTGATTATATTGTTCGCTACATCCGCACAATTTGTTACCTTGTGTAGGATGGTTTTGTGGTACATGTGGTCCGCTGCAGGCATCCTCCATTGTATGCATTTTTGCTGGGGATTGCTGTTAGCAACGGATCACATGTTGCAGGAATTGCTCCCCCGGTTTGATATGCGCAACAGCATATGGGGTTTGAGCAATTTTCTGCCATTTTAGACCACGTTTTTTGTCTGTGATTGTATTTGAACATTTACACCTGGAGGTGTGGCAACTCCAGGTTTGAATGTACCATTACTTACATCTTATGGTAACATTCTGGTGCACCTGTGCAGCCTGAGTCACATGAGTCATTGGTAGGTGGGGCTCATAGTCTCCTCCCTCCTCCCATTGGATGTGTGATCTCACGCTGGAGGTAACTAGGAGTAGGTTGCTGTGTGTCGGCCTATATGCTCCTTCCGCAATTGCCCATACGGCTAGGTAGGTTAGTGCTAGGTCCCGTGCCACTCTGAGATACCTTGACGCAGTGCTCGGGCTCCGGTATGTTCTTGATATAAGAATATATTGGCGAAAGTCTCATTTTAACATCAGCATGAGGGTTTAGCCATATATTATCAATTGCATTACCGCCGCAGTGCACCTTTATTAGTGATTGTTCAAACAGCACACGCAGCATAAAATAAGAATAAATCCACCTGTAAAGGTTCTTTTACACGGGACAATTTTAGGGAGAATGATCATGGATGAGCATTCATGGAAACGCTATCTCCCTGTTACACCAGTGTTTTATACCTGGTGGCTACAGCCACCGGAATGTTCACCTTCCCCTCTGCTTCCTCCCGCAGGCACAGCTGCCAGGCAGGGGCATAGCTATAGGGGTCACAGCGGTAGCAATTAGACCCCTAAGCCAGGGAGGCCCTCGGGGTGCGCCTTGCCAGTGGCATACTGCCAATTATGTTTTGTCAACCTCAGGACAGCGACACAGTTGGGTTATGTGGCGGGGCACAGAAGCAATGTCTCCTTGCCCGCCATTATGTCTGATAGGCTTCAGGCCTAGTGCCTGTAGCCTATCAGAGGCCGGCACAGTCGGTGCGATGACATAATCATCATAGAACCCCTGAGCCGGGCAGCGTACAGCTCAGAAAATAGGCCAGAAGTGGCCTGCACCGCATATTTGAGATTTGGGACATTAGCTCTACTGGGGGCATTTTTTAGCTGGCATAAAGAAAGGGGCATTATTTGAACTCACAGGCATTAAAATAGGGTTTTTTTTGCACTGGCACACATTATGGGGGTATTTTTTTGTACTGGTGCACATTGTAAGGGGGTACTTTTTATACTGGCATACATTGTATGGGAGTATTTTTGTACTGGCACCAGGGCCGGGATAACGCCATAAGGAGGGGCGCAATTAACTAATCAGTGCTTCCAATATAGAAGCAATCATTAGTACTGGTGGCTCGGGGTAATGGTGAGTATGGCACTATCAGTACTATCTCTTCAGTAAGGCACAGTGATCTCCTGGCTCCTGGCCTGGCAATGTTTCACATTGAGTTTAATCATGTAAATGTGATGTATTCCCTGTATTGGGGATGATACAGGGGAAAGGAGTGATACTCTGGGAGCAGGGGGGTGCTCAGTGTATAAGGGGCTGATACTGTGGGGGTGCTCAGTGTATGAGGGAAAATACTGCGGAGGATGGAGGTTCTCAGTGTATGAGGGGAGATACTGTGGGAGCGCACAGCTCCAGGACGTATTGCACATTGGTGAGTATTGCAGGCGGTGTTTTTCTATGAAAAACAAGACAGGCGCACCATAGGGTAATAATGTAAACAGATTGTAAGAAAATTACTTCAATTGGAGGCTCACCTTGTCTGGTTGTGCATATAATAGGTACAACACTAGTGTAGGCTTGTCAGAGGGTATCTTACCAACCCCAGATGTAGATGGTATGTGGCCAGGGATGCAAACACTTCCATGAGGGGATGCTTGGAGTCCCCAAGAAGGCAAATGGATCCAATGGATAAAATAAGAATACCACAGCGCAAAGAACCAGCCAATGATGTCAGCAGTCTGTACCTGATGAAGAGGTCCTTGTCCCCCAAAACGCATTGTACCATCTGCTAATAAAGATTGAAGTTCCTGTTGACATCATCGTCTGGTTCTTTGTGCCGTGGGATTCTTCTTTTCACCATTGTATTACACATAGGAGCACACTATGACTTGGCACTGTATGATGTCAGGACATAGCGCAGCACTGGTGCCAGTACACAGTGCTAAACCAAAAGCAGTGGTGCCCAGAGGAGGAGCAGTGAGGTGAGTATCTTTTTTTTCTGGTCAGAGGTCTGCATTTAGTAGACAGAGGAGTGAGGTTGGGGTTGTAGGGGATGACAGGGTCATATTTAGGGTCTGTATAAATTTGGAGTCTGTATAAATTTGTGTGCTGATCTGTATACATTTGATGCATGATTCAGGGGTCTGCATAAATTTGGGGGCTGATTTGAGATCTGTATGAATTTAGGGGCTTATCTGGGATCTAGATTAATTTTGTGGTCTAATCTGGAGGTCTGTATTAATTTTGGGGTTTGTCTGGAGGTTTGTATTAATTCTGGAGTCTGGTCTGGAGGTCCGTAGTCCGTATTTGGAGTTTGTTGTGAGAGTCTATAAATTTTGGGTCTCATCTGGGCTCTGTGGTTTGCCCAGCCATGTAAAATTCATTTTTGAAAACTGAGTAGAATGTGATAAAAGTAGTGATACATTTCTGGTCTCTGACGCACTCTGTCCACTACTCTCCTGTGTTCTTACTGATCTCTGTACTTCCAAGTCCCCCTCCATTCGGAGGAGAATTGCCCAGTGATTAGGAGGCTAGTGGCAGGATCACTAAAGTTTCACTACTTATTATTTTATAACATTCCAAGTAGTTTAAAGGAAAGGCTACACACCCCTGACCAAAGCTGATGGCACATAAGCATCTGGACCAAATAGAAAAGGAAAGTGAAAAACTGAAATCCATTGAGACCTCATCTGTAAGTCACTGGATTTACATTTGTTACCTTATGACTGCTTCTTTTAAATCTATTTATTAGAAAGTAAGGTCACTGTTAATTGATTGTTGGTGGTGGGGCGCAATTTGCCTGCTCTGCCTAGGGCACCAAATTCCCTTGTCCAGGCCGTAGCTGACAAGGGGGTATTTTTTTACTGGCACATATTAGGGGGTATTTTTCCACTGGAACACATTATAAGGAAAATTATTACTATAGGAGGACTATGGGGAACATGATTACTAGTATGGGCACAATGGGGGCATTATTACTATCGGGGACACTGTTAACACTAAAGGCACCCTGGCAGATAATTATCTATATTGCTGGGACTCTGGAAAGCACTATTACTGTGGGGGCCACCCTGGCATAGTATCAGCTTAGCACAATTATTTTTGGGGTACATATGTTTAGAACACTATTATTGTCAGGGACACTATTTGCTGGCCACAGTTATTTTTTAGGGCATTGTGTGGCAATAATTATTGAAGGGGCACGATCTGTCTGTGTGCTACTAGTAATAGTGGGCACAGTATTGTGGGTGGCAGGATGGGGTGTTGAGAAGTTGGGAAGGATGGTGGAAAAGTAGGAAATTAAGATGTCTGTTTGTCAAACTCCGCAGAGACAAGAGATGAGATTTGTCAAACTCTGCAGAGATGGCTGAAAGAAAGCTACTAGGTTCCAAGTTAATTGTATAGTCTGTTATGTCTTCATAGAAAATTTGTATTTGGATTATGATTCTCAATTTAAAACAATTGTTATTGTTGGATCTCATTTAGCTCTCTTACCATATTATGCACCTTCTACTTTAACCAGGTATATGATATCAAAGCACTAAAGTCTACTTTCAAAAAATCTAACCCAATTCTCATAAATTGCAAAGTGTTTCTATGAAACAGAGAATACATTTATTACAATTCATTTGTTCTTTCAAAGAGCTATTAAAATTTACAATGTATGTAGTAATTTCCTAATGTGCTATTCACAGCATTGCTGTAGAAAGCACTGATTCTAGCTTTAAATTCATAGTAAGCACTATATAATTAAGAGTCTTTTAGCTGGAGATGCACAAAGTATAAATTGTAGTAATTATGCATATGGACAAATCAGAAGTACATCATAGATAATGTTATGCTACATTCTTGACTATAATACTTCTGAGAATTGTTGGATAATCCAATAATTACAAGTGGCCTAACACCAAATGTCCTAGGGATGATTACCTCAAAACACAGATGTCTGCAGATCAATAGTAAGCATGGGTCCACACCAACACTTCAGATTCTGTTGTTGTACCCTGTTATACAAGCAGAACCATTGTGGAGGACACAGGAGTTTAAGATTTAAGACAGATTCCTAAGTGCCTAATGTAGAGAATGCAGTGAGTACATGTTACTATGGGCAAGAGGTATGTTAGAAAGACTGTGTGCCAAATGGGAATCATTGTGCAATATGTCAAAAAAGAATATTAAAAAGTATGTTTTCCCTAATTGCAATTCAACACACATTCATTTCACTAAATTTGACCGTAGGATAACCGTGCAATGTGAACAAGAAACTATTAAGAAGAAAATAACCAAAAACAATAGGGACAGATTAGTTTTCTGCACTGATAGTGTTAAATTCTGCCTCAATAAGCAGAACAACAACCCATTTCCTCATGCCTCAACTGAGCCCACTCCCCATATACCATAGTTCCTCTAGGAGCAACAAACCCCAGCAACAAGTCCATGGACAACAAAAAGGGGAGCCCCAAACCCCCAAAGTACTCCACCAATGAGCAAAGAAAACACATTTTGAACCACGATCCAGAAAAGATGTATGAGCAATAACAGAACCAATCAACAATAAAAACTCTATTTATCAATAGCAGTATCACAAGTCTCATTGTGTCAAAATATCCAACTAGCCATATCCTCCATAGGTCCTACGGCACAGTTGACCTAGCCCAAGAGAACACTATTCGAATATCTGGAAAACTCCTGTACACTCATTCAGACTCAGACTGATCCAATCAACATCCAACATTGTGGTATAGTAAAGATATTCAATATTTCCAAACATGCTCACAGTCTCTGAAAGAAGTCTACTTGAGAAGGGTTACCATTCTGCCCAACTGGCAAGTGTAATTTGATTTGTTCTTGGACATAATTCTTTTATTTAAAAAATCACGCTTCATCTACATTTTGGTATTACTTTAAAACAAGCAATATCCAGAGAGAACAATATGACTATAGAACATAGTCACAATTGATCTCCCCAGCCAACAATTCTAGCCTTCGACCCAAATCGAAATTTAATCCCATCCATCGTAGGGGGACTCATATAGAGAACTTTCTTTCTTGCTTGCAAAGGAATTTAGAGATATTAATAAATGCTTGCCTATAGACAATGAAACCAAAAGGGAAAGGAAATCCAGAGAAGACCTCATGAACAATAACAAAATTATCATCAGTAGTGCAGACAAAGGTGTAGGTATTGTGCTGCAGAATAGAGAACTACATAAAAGCAGCAGATGGGATCCTAACAGACAAGGATTACTATGAAGTTCCTACAAAGAACCCATTACCTGAAGATTAAAAGGATCTGCTAATGCTACTAGACAAACAGAGGAAGATATGGTATTGACTATGAAACAAAAATAATACATCAGTTTTTTACCTCCTTATTCAACCATTTACCTAAAATGCACAAAGATGCACATAATCCAACAGACAGATCCATTTTTTTTTAAGTATTGCTCCCCTCACTCAGTAAGATCAAAGGATCTCGATGGGGACACGTTTTGCGTTCAGCTTTGCTAACTTATGCATGAGCCTATTTGAGGAGTCCCAGATTTATGGAACTCATCATTGGCAAAATAATATTGAATTCTACAGGCATTTTATGGATGAGGTGAGATTGATATGGAATGGCAGTATAGAAGAAGTCATACTCTTTGTTTTTCACTTCAATTCAAATGATCAGGGTCTTTCCTTTCCATCAAACTATTCAACCAAATCAATTGAGTTTTTGGACCTTGGTTTAATTCATGACAGAAGAATTAAATAAAACCAAAACATTTTTTAAGAGGGTGGATGGTAATAGTGATTTAGATTATCACAGTTCACATTATCCATAATTGTATGGATCTAGAAGACTTCATTGCACAAAGTGATATATTTAAAGGGGTTATCCTATGACTAATGTAAAAAATGAAAATCAGACATCATATAGTATGTGACAATATTCAAGAACATCTAGAACAAGCTCGAACCGGCCCTGTACCTCACATGGATTCACAGATCTCCTCCATTGCTCTACTAAATTTATATTAAGCTGGCAGCTCAAGGGAAGTGTCTTTTCTGCTGCAGATCAGGGGGTGAGTCCATTCTGCTGCAGCTCTCTCCTTATCACATTCAGGAGTCAGGGTGAAACTGAGCATGTGCATCTCACTGAGCTGCAATGTTTGCAAAAGCAAAACGACTGAGCCAGCAGGAATGTTTGGAATCTAAAGAGAAGAAAAATAATGATCCAGAATCATTCAAATTTGTGCCTACATGTAATGTTAAATTGGTCGATCCTGAAGGAATGATCCATTTCTGAAACAGCGTATTCCAGCTAAGCCCCAGAGGACATTTAAGAGATCACAGCAAGCATTGCCCCAATAGACTACATTCCCTGATTTATGTGGCAGCCATAAAGAAAATACGAATCAAAGTGAAAGACTCTAGCAGCCATATGAAGGGAAAACGACTTTCCATCAAATCCTTCCTCACTTGTTGCTTGACATATGGCATTTATCTCATCGAATGTGATTGTGGATTTAAGTATATTGCCCATGGCACGCTCAGCCTTAGAGAAAGAATGAACAAGCATCCCTGAAACATTGGGCACAGTTATATTAAAACACAGTGTATCCAGGCATTTTCTTAGATCACACTAAGCTCATGCTTATTCCTGTATTGGTTGTCTAGTAGCTCCTCTTTACAGAACAGCGCAGTACTGGTGCTATGTTTTCTGTACTGCCCTCTTTCTACACCCTGAAGAAGCTCCTGCCCTCATCATAGAAAGTAGTTTACAGCTTCCAGCATCTATTCCTGACTGCTATATGTAAAGTGTGTTTTATCTGTATTACTGTAGTTATCTGCTTATTTTTCTTAAATCTCCACTTTCTCTTATCAAGGCATAGCATTCCAGTCTCTGGAACCAATTACTAGTTTTCCATAGAGTTATAGACTCAAGCTACAATGGTTCCAACATACAGTGGCCTCCCCAGAACCAACTGATATTGTAACTTGAAGGACCACTGCATTTATATTTATAATATCATAGACCCAGCGATTACAGTGAGTTATTTTTCCTCCCAGCCATCTGAACGTATTTTGTACCCAATCATCTTTCTTTCATACAAACTGTTTTGGCATACAGATTTGTGATGTGATATGCCCAAATTTATATAGGTATATTTAATTTACATTTACTTTACTTTACCTGTATATAATTTGAATGTTTGTGCTGAACATCCTTTAGGCAGTACATTTATGGGAATGCAGGTAATTTTATTGTCTAAGTATCTAATTGTGTATATTTCTATATCGACACTCATTTTACTAAAATGGAACTAAGTGATTCCCCCTACAGTACACCGCACGCATGCACGTTCCTCAGCCAGCAGCTTCAGAGACAACACAGTTGGTCTTTCATTCATATGACACTCCACAGTCCGTTACACTCCACAGCACCGTTACCTCATTGAGATGGATGCGCTATACACTGGACACTGCCCTTCCTAGCACTTCTCTCCAATTAGAATTTTTGGTGCTCCTAAATGGGCACGCTTTATTTCGTGTACATATGGTATTCAGCTACCTGTGACCATCGGAGGTGCAGCTACAGCTGGCACAAAACATGAGAGAAAATCAGGAATTTATCTTCATGTATAGCATTATGTAATTCTTAATCCTATCTGATGTACTATTGATAATTTTCTGGGAAAACACTATTTGGTTATATATAAACATTCACTGCGTGTAGTGATTGGACAATCACATGTACAGTACAGGGGCGTACATATAAATCTTGGGGCCCCATAGCAAAGCTTTTTAGGCCCCTCCCTCCAGGCACAAATATAACTCACAATTTAAGAGATATAAGCAGCAATCTGAATCCATGGGGGGGAAGTCCTTGGGTACACTGTTCTCTCTATGATATGCATCAGCAGCAAACAGAGTTCACCACCCATGAACTCTGCTTGCTGCTGATGCTTTTATATAAGAGAACAGTGTGCCCCACCCCTTACCCACCCAAATAAACTCTGATCCCTGCTGCTGTGGAAGGCAGAATCACTGCCCCCCTCCTCCCCCACCACCAGGTCATGAACTAATTTTTTAACTTGCAGCCCAGGAGTTACTCACTCTTTCTGTGAGGGCTGGAGTCCGGTAGCCGACTGAGCTGGCATGTCCTGCTCACTCAGTTCTTTCTGCTGCTGTCATACACTAGCCAATCAGCATTAGGAGCCTATCTCTGCTAAAAGCTGATTGGCCAGTGTAGCACCCAGCAGACAGATGAGAGCAAGTGGCACGCTCACCTGGCTGAAGACATGGGCCCCGGTCCGTGCACTGTGTTTGCAGTGCACATAACAAAATGTAAGTAAAAGAAGAAGAGGAGGGGGCAGGAGAAGCAGGGCCCGCCCACACCCAGATAGGGACTTGGGATGGAAGAAGAGCCATATAGCAGACATTGTAGGGGGCGGAGCCTTACATCCACTTTGGGCCCCTGCCTGCCACGGGCCCCATAGCAGCTGCGTGGTCTTTCGCTATTGGTGGTACACCACTGGTACAGTATTATGTTTCTATGTATACAAGAAAGCAGTCATTTGAAACCTCTGCACTTGTCCTAGACACACACACAACAATGATCCTCTTTCTAAACTATTATGTATAATGTTCACCCCCAAATGGATATATTATCATATGAAATTATAAGATATAGTTTGAGATCAAAAGTTAATTAATCAAGCTTGACTACCAGTACATTAATTTATCTTATCCAATTAATTTACGCTAGTTTCTGCTAAGCATTTGGTTATTTATATTCCTCTGTTTTTATCATCATTTATCCTTCAGAAGATTTTTATTATTTAAATTATCTTTGTTTTTACACTAGGCATGTATAAATTTACATAGTTAACACAGTTGAAAAAAGACATACAGTAATTTTATTCCTTTGAAAACCGTCAACTAAATGTTTAACCACCACACCAACCCTCTGGGTTATCCATACCCAGGGGACATTTGGGGCGCTCACTTCATGTTTATGCTCAGGTTTATGCCATTTTTACTTGAAAAAGGGGTCTTATTGTCGAAACCTGAAACATGTTGTCTATAAGAAGGTATTTCGTTAAGTTGCTCACCCAAAAGATCTCGACCTATGGTCCGACCATCTAGGTCTAATCGCTCCTGCCGGTATCTATATGGTTTACTATTCCTCCTGTTTGTTGGCTACCGATTGTGAGGGACCCTAAGGACATTGGCTGCACCAACTTTTTTTTGCCTTTTTTTCTTATTTGCCACTATTGCTAAATAAAACAATGGAAGAGCCAACACTGTCAAATGACAGTAACAAAAAACGCCATACGGACCTCATTAACTGTAATGGGATTTGTCAAATTCCTGTTAGTAAACCTGACATTTTACCAAACAGTCCCATAATTTTAATGGAATTAGTGATAGAGGCCCCTAACATAGATGTGAACATAGCCTAAGTGAAAATACAGACGTTTAATAGGGCTGTTGACATTTATCATTTCAATTATTTTTACTTTTAACAGACAGGTCACTATTATTATTATGTCCATAAATCCAGTCCATCATTTTCTGATATTTCTTAGAGAGCAAATCACAGTGGTATAGTCTAGAATCTTAGACTGGGATCTATCAGGGGTGGACTGGCCACAGACCCCACAGGGAAATTTCCAGGTGGGTCAATGCCCAGAGAGCTGCCTGAGCCCTCCTTATGGCCGCCGGCTGGGTGCAAAGTGGTCTGATGCTCTCAGCATTAATTAAAGTAGGAGTGTCAGGTCCTTGTGCACCTGACCGGCAGGCAGCGGTGCCCTTCTGTATTCAACTGTGTATCCATCCTCAGGACAATTATACAGTTGAATATTGTGGTAAAGGTGACCGTATTTTGTTTTTCACTGTGGTATTTGTATATGCTGGGGCAGTCGTCTGTGCTGCGGTATTTTGTTATGCTGGGGCAGTATTTTGTGCTGCACTGTGGTATTGTTGGCTCCACCTATTTTGTTTGTCTATGTATGCTGGCCCAATGTACTTGTACTGGCCCTGCCTTCAGTCAATTTGAACCTGCCTACAACATGAGGCCACTTTTAGTTTTTTTCCAGGGCCGCTTTAAGTTCCCAGTCCGTCCCTGGGATCTACAGAGGACTTAAACCCCAACTTCACTATCCTGATAATATTGAATAAGTTCCATAGCACTGGTGAATATGATAAGATAACATAAGATTACATAGTTTCAGGAGGACGGAAGCAGCTGCGTGCGCCCATGCGAGCGCAGGGGAGCCGAGCGGTACAGTGCTCGTTTCGAGCACGTTCGCTCATCTCTAATAGTTACCCAATAAATGTAGTTACAGTACGGAAGTCATTAGAAATAATGAACACTACTATATTTTCTTTCTTTTCTCTCTCTTTTTTTTCTTTTTCTTTCCTACTTTCATTAAGGCCCCTTTCACACGAGCGGGAGACTCGCATGTCTCCCGCAACGGATCTACAGGGCTGGACTCCGCACTGACAGGGATCGCATAGCATTATATGCGATCCCTGTCCGTGCCGAGTCCAGCCCTGTAGATGCGTTGCGGGAGACATGCGAGTCTCCCGCTCGTGTGAAAGGGACCTAAAGGTAGGTATTCTCCACCCAAGGAAAATTGAGTTTTGTTGCTTTTAATCCATGTTATGGCAGTGCAAACACATGCGTTTGAATCCCTTCTGTTAGTTGTAGTATGTCCCTGCGTCACTATTCGGCTTAGTTCACACTTCACTTATTTGGTCAATTATTCTCATCAGTTATTGTCAGCCCAAAGCAGGTGCAAGTCAAAATCACAGAACAGGTGCAGATCTATTCAAGATGCCTCATCTGAGAGTAGATTTGGCTCCTGAATTTGGCTTACAATAAGTGATGGAAATAACTGACCAAATCACAGAAGTGTGAACTCAGCCTTACAGGTCAAAGTTAGCACCAGGTCGAATTTATCGGTGTGGACTTCAAGTGGTGGCCCCATGACAGTGGGGACGGTGTCAGCAGTAAGAATGTGTTCACATCATTGTTTATTTTTCCATTCCATCCATCAGAAGAACAGCCCTAAAAACAGGATTCTGTATTTTGAGCATCCGCCTTTAAGCCATCAGTCTTTTTTTAGCATGTTATCAGTATTTGTAAGGCAAAAACAGGAGTGGGTCCAAATTGGAGATAACATTTGATGGAAATATTTCATCTGTTCTGTTTTTTTGGACCCACTTCTGTTTTTGGCTTCCAAATCTTGATCAAATCCAGATGCAAAATACTGACCGTGTCATAGAAGCCTCATGCTCAATTTGCATAAATTTTGGCCATTTGCATCTGAAATCAGTTTTATTCAGATGGAAAAGAAGTATAATGGCCTCTATTACATGATTGGTCACTTTTTGATGATGCCCCCTCTTCACCCGGCTCCCATGTGCCATTGACTACATCATCATCCACTACTGTCTGTCACCCTCACCAGTCTCAGGGCCACATCCCTGACCACTTGGAACATGTGCTCCCACCCAACTGTCATCATCACTATTTGCACGCCTAAGGGAGGATGCAGCATACCTCATCTCCAGGTTTTTGCTGGCCTGTGGCTGCTGACTGTCCTCACTTAGCTCATCCTCACTGATAAGGGGGAACAGAGCTAGCAGCAAACAATGATTCCAGAGCAGAAGGAACAGCAATAGAAAGAGGCATTTTCAGGACAGGTGAGGGCACTAGAGATGAGCGAGCACTAAAATGCTCGGGTGCTCGTTATTCGAGTCGAACTTTTCCCGATGCTCGGGTGCTCGTTTCGAATAACGAACCCCATTGAAGTCAATGGGAGACTCGAGCATTTTTGCGGGGGACCAAGGCTCTGCCTAGGGAAGGGTGGGTGAAAACCTGGAAACCTCAGAAAATGATGGAAACACCACGGAAATGGACAGGAAACAGCAGGGGCAGCATGCATGGATGCCTCTGAGGCTGCCTAATCCCACCATTACCCCAAATTCTCAGGCAACAGCCTGGTGGTTACCCTCATGGCAATTGTGCTCACCCAGACCAAGAAAGGCGAGGCAAATACCCATCACATGTTAGGGAAGCACCCAACTAGGTGCAACGAAGGTCCATCACCGCCTGCAGGTGACACCACTGCTCATGCTGGCACTGCAGCTGACATCAAGTTTAGTATCTGTTCTTATCAGTTGCTGTGCCTGCTGGTGATATAGTGGTGAGCATAGCTACTTCCCAAGCAGTTGATCCGGGTTTGATTCCGGTATATCGCAGGAGGCAATTCAGAATCAGTACAATACCTAATACGTCCCTCTACCCGGGAAAATTGTTTGGAGAGAGGGCATGTAGGTGGGGGGGAAGGAGGTTTCACTGGAAGAGCCAGAGGAGTGCCCCCTGGGCTAGCGTGTGTGGTGGTGACAACAGCCGGACTGGATTTGGGAAAACTGTTGCTTTAACCCGTATGGTATCGATTCTTCTCAGTTTAATACCGTATACGTCCCCTATCTTGGGACCCTATATTTAATGGATTTTTCAAACACGGAAAACGCTGCAGCTAAGGGGACGTGTCCATGCTCTGCCTATCACAGGTCAGGAGGCAGATAAAAGAAGAACAAAAACAAACGTGAGTGCAACTTCTGATACGTCCCCTATCCAGCTAAATTGTTTGTAGAGTGGGCCTGTAGGTGGGGGGGGCAGGCTGGGGCAAGGAGGTTTCGCTGGAAGAGCCAGGGGAGTGCCCCCTGGGCTAGCGTGTGTGGTGGTGACAACAGCCAGAATGGATTTTGGAAAACTGTTGCATCAACCGGTATGGTATCGATTCTTCTCAGTTTAATACCGTATACGTCCCCTATCTTGGGACCCTATATTTAATGGATTTTACGAACACGGAAAACGGAAAAAGAGCTTGCTCTGGCCAGGGGAGTGTCTTTCCCACTGCAGCTAAGGGGACGTGTCCATGCTCTGCCTATCACAGGTCATGAGGCAGATAAAAGAAGAACAAAAACAAACATGAGTACAACTTCGGATACGTCCCCTATCCGGCTAAATTGTTTGTAGAGTGGGCCTGTAGGTGGGGGGGGGGGCAGGCTGGGGGGAAGGAGGTTTCGCTGGAAGAGCCAGAGGAGTGCCCCCTGGGCTAGCGTGTGTGGTGGTGACAACAGCCAGAATGGATTTTTGAAAACTGTTGCATCAACCGGTACAGTCGTAAATTATGAACTTGATCAAGTGTAGCATGTGTTCTCTGTATTCTTCTCAGTTTAATACCGTATATGGCAGCTATCGGGAAAAATAGTTTGGAGAGAGAGAAAGATAGGAAAAAGACGTCAATTGTTTGGAGAGAGGGCCTGTAGGTGGGGGCAGGCTGGGGGGAAGGAGGTTTCGCTGGAAGAGCCAGAGGAGTGCCCCCTGGGCTAGCGTGTGTGGTGGTGACAACAGCCAGAATGGATTTTTGAAAACTGTTGCATCAACCGGTACAGTCGTAAATTATGAACTTGATCAAGTGTAGCATGTGTTCTCTGTATTCTTCTCAGTTTAATACCGTATATGGCAGCTATCCGTAAAAATAGTTTGGAGAGAGAGAAAGATAGGAAAAAGACGTCAATTGTTTGGAGAGAGGGCCTGTAGGTGGGGGGCAGGCTGGGGGGAAGGAGGTTTCGCTGGAAGAGCCAGAGGAGTGCCCCCTGGGCTAGCGTGTGTGGTGGTGACAACAGCCGGACTGGATTTGGGAAAACTGTTGCTTTAACCCGTATGGTATCGATTCTTCTCAGTTTAATACCGTATACGTCCCCTATCTTGGGACCCTATATTTAATGGATATTTCGAACACGGAAAAGGGAAAAAGAGCTTGCTCTGGCCAGGGGAGTGTCTTTCCCACTGCAGCTAAGGGGACGTGTCCATGCTCTGCCTATCACAGGTCAGGAGGCAGATAAAAGAAGAACAAAAACAAACATGAGTACAACTTCGGATACGTCCCCTATCCGGCTAAATTGTTTGTAGAGTGGGCCTGTAGGTGGGGGGGCAGGGTGGGGCAAGGAGGTTTCGCTGGAAGAGCCAGAGGAGTGCCCCCTGGGCTAGCGTGTGTGTTGGTGACAACAGCCGGATGTATTTAGAATGACGACGCAGGACCCCAATTTAGCATCAACCGGTACAGTCGTAAATTATGAGCTAGATCAAGTGTGGCATGACTTTTAAATGGATATTGCATGTGGTCACGTACTCCCTGGAACCCCATAGTCACCCCTTCCCTGATGTGCTAGCCCAGAACATTCTCTGCCCCAATTCGCAAGACCTTTTGCAGTCTCAGTGTGCTGACAGTGTGGATTTACCAGTGTTGTCTGAGGAGGTGGTGGACAATGGCGAGACACAGGTGTCGGGGGGTGAGGTAGTTGTATGGGAAGCAAGTTACAGTGAGGACTCCTTGGGGGGGACTTTCTCATGATGGGACAGATTCAACTTGGGTGGATCAGGCACATTAACAGATGAATTTTTTGGGGGGTTTATTTAACTTTTATTTAGCAAAAATAACCACAGAGATATTTATTCGTTATCTTCTCTGCGCAATCTGGCGTTGGGGTTCCTCACTTTGATGGCGAGCTGTGCCGCTCTCTCCACAATGGTCTGTGTGTTCTTAGATGGAGACTTTGTCGGCGATTTCAGTACAGAAGGACTTGTTGCTCATCCACAGAACCTCGTCCTCCTTGACATTGTGGACAAGGAATTTGCGGATGGACCAGGAATTTGCGGAACCCTGTGAGCAGCATGTGTTTGGTCTTCTACTTGCTACCGTATCCAATGTTGGGCAATATAGATTCGCAAGTAATATTATTTTTCACACCTATCCCAAAAATAAAAATGTATGCAGTATGCGCAAATAAAACTTGGAACTGGAATTGGAGAGAGGGCCTGTAGGTGGGGGGGGCAGGCTGGGGGGAAGGCGGTTGAGCTGGAAGAGCCAGGGTAGTGCCCCCTGGGGCTAGCGTGTGTGGTGGTGACAACAGCCGGATGGAGTTAGAATGACGACGCAGGACCCCAACGTAAAAATTTAGAATCAACCGGTACAATTGTCAATCATGAGCTCGATCAAGTGCGGCATGACTTTTAAATGGATATTGCATGTGGTCACGTACTCCCTGGAACCCCATAGTCACCCCTTCCCTGATGTGCTAGCCCAGAACATTCTCTGCCCCAATTCGCAAGACCTGTTGCTGTTTCCGTGTGCTGACAGTGGGGATTTACCAGTGTTGTCTGAGGAGGTGGTGGACAATGGCGAGACACAGGTGTCGGGGGGTGAGGTAGTGGTATGGGAAGCAAGTTACAGTGGGGACTCCTTGGGGGGGACTTTCTCATGATGGGACAGATTCAACTTGGGTGGATCAGGCACAGGAACAGATGAATTTTTTGGGGGGTTTAGTTAACTTTTATTTATCAAAAATAACCACAGAGATATTTATTTGTTATCTTCTCTGCGCAGTCTGGCGTTGGGGTTCCTCACTTTGATGGCGAGCTGTGCCGCTCTCTCCACAATGGTCTGTGTGTTCTTAGATGGAGACTTTGTCGGCGATTTCAGTACAGAAGGACTTGTTGCTCATCCACAGAACCTCGTCCTCCTTGACATTGTGGACAACGAATTTGCGGGTGGACCAGGAATTTGCAGAACCCTGTGAGCAGCATGTGTTTGGTCTTCTACTTGCTACCGTATCCAATGTTGGGCAATATAGATTCGCAAGTAATATTATTTTTCACACCTATCCCAAAAATAAAAATGTATGCAGTATGCGCAAATAAAACTTGGAACTGGAATTGGAGAGAGGGCCTGTAGGTGGACCTCCGGAAAAATTGTTTGAATAGAGGGCCTGTAGGGGGCCCTCCCGAAAAATTGTTTGAATAGAGGGCCTGTAGGTGGACCTCTGGAAAAATTGTTTGAATAGAGGGCCTTTAGGTGGACCTCTGGAAAAATTGTTTGAATAGAGGGCCTTTAGGTGGACCTCTGGAAAAATTGTTTGAATAGAGGGCCTGTGGGGGGCCCTCCTGAAAAATTGTTTGAAGAGAGGGCCTGTAGGTGGACCTCTGGAAAAATTGTTTGAATAGAGGGCCTGTAGGTGGACCTCTGGAAAAATTGTTTGAATAGAGGGCCTGTAGGGGGCCCTCCTGAAAAATTGTTTGAAGAGAGGGCCTGTAGGGGGCCCTCCTGAAAAATTGTGCTAAAAGAGTGCCAGTTGGACCTCTAAAAAATGGCGTTTTTTGGGTCAGCGTTAGGCAAAGACGATATGGAGGAGGTGGAGGAGTAGAGAAGAGGAGTAGAGAAGAGGAATCGGATACATAAGTTATTTAAATCTTTAGCTGCTTTCCCCCTGAGGAGATTTGAATTCCGGTGAAATCCAGGCTTTGTTCATTTTAATAAGCGTCAGCCTGTCAGCGCTGTCAGTTGACAGGCGTGTACGCTTATCGGTGATGACGCCACCAGCTGCACTGAATACCCGCTCTGACAGCACGCTAGCGGCAGGGCAGGCCAGCACCTCCAAGGCGTACAGCGCCAGTTCAGGCCACGTGTCCAGCTTTGAAACCCAGTAGTTGTATGGGGCAGAGTGATCGCTACGGACGTTGGTATGGTCAGCTAGGTACTCCCTCACCATCTTTCTGTACAGCTCCCCCCTACTCTGCCTAGACTGGGGACAGGTGACAGTGTCTTGCTGGGGTGACATAAAACTGGCAAAGGCCTTGGAGAGCGTTCCCCTGCCAGTGCTGGACAAGCTGCCTGCTCGCCTCCTCTCCCCCGCTACTTGGCCCACAGAACCATGCCCTCTGCCGCTAGCGGCGTCAGATGGGAAGAATTGTTTCAGCTTGTGCACCAGGGCCTGTTGATACCTATTCACTCTCATACTCCTTTCCTCTGCAGGGATGAGAGTGGAAAGGTTCTGCTTGTACCGTGGGTCCAGGAGAGTGAACACCCAGTAATCGGTGTTGGAAAAAATTCTTCTAACGCGAGGGTCACGGGATAGGCAGCCTAACATGAAGTCTGCCATGTGCGCCAGAGTCCCAACACGCAAGAATTCCCTCTCCTCACTGACCTGACTCTCCATTTCCTCCTCCTCCTCCAAGTCCTCCTCTTCAGCCCATACACGCTCAAGAGTTAAGGACTGAGCACTGGTACCCTCTACTGTCTCGCCGACATTCTCCTCCTCTTCCTCCTCATCCTCATCCCCCTCCTCCGATACGCGCTGAGAAACAGACCGGAGGGTGCTCTGGCTATCAAGCGACGTATCTTCCTCCACCGTCTCTTGTGACAAGCGCAAAGCATCCGACTTGATGCTGAGCAGTGATTTTTTCAACAGGCAAAGCAGCGGGATGGTGAGGCTGATAATGGCGGCATCGCCGCTAACCATCTGTGTTGACTCCTCAAAGTTGCTCAACACCTGGCAGATATCAGACATCCACGTCCACTCCTCATTGTAGACTTGAGGAATCTGAGAGACCTGACTACCAGTTCTGGTGGAAGATGACATCTGGCAGTCTACAATCGCTCTGCGCTGCTGGTAAACTCTGGATAACATGTTTAATGTGGAATTCCATCTCGTGGGCACGTCGCACAACAGTCGGTGAGCGGGCAGTTGTAGGCGGCGCTGCGCTGCCCTGAGAGTGGCAGCATCTGTGCTCGACTTGCGGAAATGCGCACAGATGCGGCGCACCTTGGTGAGCAAATCAGACAGATTGGGGTATGTCTTGAGGAACCGCTGAACTATAAGATTGAACACGTGGGCCAGGCATGGCACATGTGTCAGTCTGCCGAGTTGCAGAGCCGCCACCAGGTTACGCCCGTTGTCACACACAACCATGCCTGGCTTGAGGTTCAGCGGTGCCAGCCACACATCGGTCTGCGCCGTGATGCCCTGTAACAGCTCTTGGGCGGTGTGCCTTTTGTCACCTAAGCTCAGCAGTTTGAGCACCGCCTGCTGGCGCTTACCCACGGCACTGCTGCTGCGCCTAGAGCTACCGACTGAAGGCGCCGTGCCCACGGATGGTAATTCAGTGGGAGGGGGAGGAGGCATAGTACATCTGAGAGACCGTGACCGAGGTAGGCCCCGCAATCCTCGGTGTGGGCAGTACATGAGCGACCCCAGGGTCATTCTCGGTCCCAGCCTCCACCAAGTTAACCCAATGTGCCGTCAGTGAGATATAGTGTCCCTGCCCGGCAGCACTTGTCCACGTGTCCGTGGTTAGGTGGACCTTCTCAGAAACAGCGTTGGTCAGGGCACGGATGATGTTCTCGTGCTGTTATAGGGCTGGGACGGCACATCGGGAAAAATAGTGGCGGCTGGGGACGGAATACCGAGGGGCAGCCACCGCCATGAGATTTCAAAAGGCCTCGGTCTCTACCAGCCTATAGGGCAGCAGCTCCAGGCTAAGCAATTTGGAGATGTGGACGTTGAGGGCTTGGGCATGTGGGTGGGTGGAACTGTATTTCCTCTTGCGCTCCAGCGTCTGCTGTAAAGACAGCTGAATGCTGCGCTGGGACACGTTGGTGGACGCTGTGGTGGATCGTGGAGGCAAGGGTGTGGTTTTCCGGTGGGAGGCGCTCGTGCCGGGGTCCTGGGCAGGGGGTTGACTAGCAGAGGCAGCGAGTGACGCCGGGGGTTGACTAGCAGAGGCAGCGAGTGACACAGGGGAAGGAGCAGTGGTGGGACCCGCAGGAGGTGGTGAACGGCCTTGGGTGTTTAGCACTCATATGCCTGCGCATGCTGGTGGTGGTTAGGCTAGTAGTGGTGGCACCCCTGCTGATCCTGGTGTGGCACAAGTTGCACACCACAGTCCGTCGGTCATCCTCACTTTCTTTAAAGAACCTCCAGACTTGCGAACATCTAGGCCTCGCCACGAGAGCTTCACTACGTGGAACAGTTGCTGCTGATGCACCAGCTCTGGCCCTGCTTCTCCCTCTGGCCACACCACTGCCTCTTACAACCTGTTCTGGTGCAGCACTCGCCTCCGCCTCAGAAGCACTGTCTTCACTCGGCATATCAACCCAGCTTGGGTCAGTCACCTCGTCATCCTCCGATTCCTCAGTCTGCTCCCTCCTCGGAATTCCTCCCCTAACAACAACTTCACCACTGTCTGACAACCGTGTCTCCTCATCGTCCGACACCTCTTTACAAACTTCTTCCAGTCAACATTGTCATCATCATCATCATCACCCACAGACTGCGACAGTTGGAAAACTTGGGCATCGGGAACGAGGTCAGCAGCAACCTGAGAAGTGGTTTGTGACTCTGGGAAGGGTCCAGAAAACAGTTCCTGAGAGTATGCCGGATCGCATTCCAAATTTTCCTGGGAGGGGGCAGACTGGTGGGAAGGAGGTTGAGGTGGAGGAGCCATAGGAGTGCTCCCTTGGGTAACGTGGGTGGACTGCGTGGAAGACTGACTGGTGGACAAATTACTTGAAGCATTGTCCGCAATCCACGAGATCAGCTGTTCGCACTGTTGTGGTTTCAACAGTCCTCTACCACGTGTCCCTGTAAGTTGAGACATGAAGCTAGGGAGTGTAGCTCTGCGGTGTTCCCCTGCTCCCTCATCAGCGGGTACTGTCTCACCCTGCCCAGGACCACGGCCTCTGCCCCCTGCAGTAATTGAATGCCCACGCCCACGCCCTCGCCCTCGACCCTTAGCCCTGGGGTTCAACATTTTTTGTATATAGGTGTATGATAAAAAAAAAAATAATAATTAAGTCCGGTAGAATTAAGTGACGTACAGAAAGTGTCACCTGGACAGATTATACGGATTGGAGCGAGTGTGCTGAACTGTGACACACAGAAAGGTTACACGCAGCTGAGTAAAATGGATTTGTATCACTGAGCTAAAACAACTGAAAAAATTTTTTTTTTTTTTTATTTTGTTTTTTTGGGTACGTGACGTGCAGGAACTATGGTAGAACTGACTGACACCCTCTTAACGGTGGCTATTTAGTCTGCGACCCAGAGAAATGTCGCACAGAGAGTTTTCTGGATCAAGCGGTAGATGATATTGGTAGCAAATGACTTGGTTGTATTGTGTGACGTACAGAAAGTGTCACCTGGACAGTATATACGCATGGGAGCGAATGTGCTGAACTGTGACACACATAAAGGTTACACAAAGCTGAGTAAAATGGATTTGTATCACTGAGCTAAAACAACTGAAAAAAAATTTTTTTTATATATGTTTTTTTATATTTTTTTTACAATTTTGTTTTTTTGTGAACGTAACGTGCAGGAACTATGGTAGGACTGACTGACACCCTGTTAACGGTGGCTATTTAGTCTGCGACCCAGAGAAATGTCGCACAGAGAGTTTTCTGGATCAAGCGGTAGATGATATTGGTAGCAAATGACTTGGTTGTATTGTGTGACGTACAGAAAGTGTCACCTGGACAGTATATACGGATGGGAGTGAATGTGCTGAACTGTGACACACAGAAAGGTTACACAAAGCTGAGTAAAATGGATTTGTATCACTGAGCTAAAACAACTGAAAAAATATATATATTTTTTTATATTTGTTTTTTTATATTTTTTTTACAATTTTGTTTTTTTGGAACGTAACGTGCAGGAACTATGGTAGGACTGACTGACACCCTGTTAACGGTGGCTATTTAGTCTGCGACCCAGAGAAATGTCGCACAGAGAGTTTTCTGGATCAAGCGGTAGATGATATTGGTAGCAAATGACTTGGTTATATTGTGTGACGTACAGAAAGTGTCACCTGGACAGTGTATACGGATGGGAGCGAATGTGCTGAACTGTGACACACAGAAAGGTTACACAAAGCTGAGTAAAATGGATTTGTATCACTGAGCTAAAACTGAAAAAATAATTTTTTTTTATATTTGTTTTTTTATATTTTTTTTACAATTTTGTTTTTTTGGGAACGTAACGTGCAGGAACTATAGTAGGACTGACTGACACCCTGTTAACGGTGGCTATTTAGTCTGCGACCTAGAGAAATGTCGCACAGAGAGTTTTCTGGATCAAGCGGTAGATGATATTGGTAGCAAATGACTTGGTTGTATTGTGTGACGTACAGAAAGTGTCACCTGGACAGTATATACGGATGGGAGCGAATGTGCTGAACTGTGACACACAGAAAGGTTACACACAGCTGAGTAAAATGGATTTGTATCACTGAGCTAAAACAACTGAAAAAATAATTTTTTTTTTATATTTGTTTTGTTATATTTTTTTTACAATTTTGTTTTTTTGGGAACGTAACGTGCAGAAACTATGGTAGGACTGACTGACACCCTGTTAACGGTGGCTATTTAGTCTGCGACCCAGAGAAATGTCGCACAGAGAGTTTTCTGGATCAAGCGGTAGATGATATTGGTAGCAAATGACTTGGTTGTATTGTGTGACGTACAGAAAGTGTCACCTGGACAGTATATACGGATGGGAGCGAATGTGCTGAACTGTGAAACACAGAAAGGTTACACGCAGCTGAGTCAAATGGATTTGTATCATTGAGCTAAAACAACTGAAAAAATTTTTTTTTTTTTTTATATTTTGTTTTTTTGGGAACGTGACGTGCAAGAACTATGGTAGAACTCACTGACACCCTGTTAACGGTGGCTATTTAGTCTGCGACCCAGACAAATGTCACACAGAGAATTTTCTGGATCAAGCGGTAGATGATATTGGTAGCAAATGACTTGGTTGTATTGTGTGACGTACAGAAAGTGTCACCTGGACAGTATATACGCATGGGAGCGAATGTGCTGAACTGTGACACACAGAAAGGTTACGCAAAGCTGAGTAAAATGGATTTGTATCACTGAGCTAAAACAACTGAAAAAATAAAAAAATTTTTTATATTTTGTTTTTTTGGGAACGTGACGTGCAAGAACTATGGTAGAACTCACTGACACCCTGTTAACGGTGGCTATTTAGTCTGCGACCCAGACAAATGTCGCACAGAGAGTTTTCTGGATCAAGCTGTAGATGATATTGGTAGCAAATGACTTGGTTGTATTGTGTGACGTACAGAAAGCGTCACCTGGACAGTATATATGGATTGGAGTGAGTCAGTGCTGAACTGTGACACACAGAATGGTTCCACAGTGCTGTGTGCAATGGATTTGTATCACTGAGATAGAACAATAAAAAAAAAACAGGGTTAGATATGGCGATAGCTGCACTACTAGTGCCAGCCAGACAAGTGACAAAAAAATAAAATAAAATGTCTTCTAGCCCTTAGAAGGGCTGTTGGGTTCTTTGTGGGTGATCCCTGCCTAACAGACAACTAAATGCATGCCCTAACACTGTCCCTGAAAGGCAGCAGCTCTATCCCTAACGACATCCAGACGGCATCTGAGCCGAGCGCCGCGGCCAGTCGGTAGTATATTCCAGGGTCACCTGATCAGGCCAGCCAACCGCTGCTATCGACATGTAAAGGCCCCACGTGATGCTGGGTGTACTGTAGAGTCTCCTGGCTTGTGATTGGCTGTGTTTTTAGGCGCCAAAAAAGCACGATGCGGAATTTGCCATTTCCTCGAGCATGGCGAGATACTCGTCCGAGCAGCGAGCACTTACGAGTACCCTAATACTCGAACGAGCACCAAGCTCGGACGAGTATGCTCGCTCATCTCTAGAGGGCACAGAAGTTGTTCTTGGGCCATGCCAACTAAGTGTGGTATCAGAGGAACCCACCGATTCCTGGCTGTGTGTATCTGTTGTCATCTAAGATGATGTTGAAGAGCGAGTCAACCATTCCAGTACAGCTGGATTGTTGGTCAAAACACTACCACTGGATGACAGCTTTGGTTGCTGTGGTTGCTGCTAACACCAACCCTTCCTCTACTGCTACTTGTGCTGGATTCAGAAACATTTTTGCCACTGTCCGTTTCTTTGGACAGCCCAGGCAACTGTCTTTTGGTTATAGTGTACAGTACACACTAAATCAGTAATGTAACTATGTAATTAAGTATGAATGGCACAGCAAGGGAACTTAGCCCATATATTAGACCACCTGTTGACACTGAGTCTGATGCACAGTAAGTCTATGTATAACAGAACAGATTAATTATGAATGCCACAGCAGGTGAATTAAATAAGCATGCCTATATATTAGACCGCCTGTTGTCAATGAGTCTGATGCACAGTAAGTCTATGTTTAACAGAACAGATTATTAATGGCACAGTAGGTGAACTAGGTATATGTGCCTATATGTGCCTCGTTGAGACTAAGTCTGACGCACGGTAAGTCTATGTGTAACAGAGCAGATTAAGTATTAATGGAGCAGTAAGCAGTATATATATTAGTCTGTCTGTTGAGACTAATTGATGCACAGTAAGTCTATGTAAAACAGAAAGATTAAGTATGAATGGTGCAGCAAGTGTACTAGATAAATGTGCCTATACATTAGACCACCTGTTGGCAATGAGTCTGATGGCCAGTAAGTCTATGTATAATTGAACAGATTAATTATTAATGGAGCAGTAGATGAACTAGGTACAGTGCCTTGCGAAAGTATTCGGCCCCCTGGAACTTTTCAACCTTTTGCCACATTTCAGGCTTCAAACAAAAAGATATAACATTTTAAATTTTTGGTGAAGAATCAACAACAAGTGGGTCACAATTGTGAAGTGGAACGAAATTTATTGGATCATTTAAACTTTTTTTGTAATAATAAAACTGAAAAGTGGGGCGTGCAAAATTATTCGGCCCCCTTGCATTAATACTTTGTTGCGCCACCTATTGCTGCGATTACAGCTGCAAGTTGCTTGGGGTATGTCTCTATCAGTTTTGCACATCTAGAGACTGAAATTCTTGCCCGTTCTTCCTTGCAAAATAGCTCGAGCTCTCTGAGGTTGGATGGAGAACGTTTGTGAACAGCAGTTTTCAGCTCTTTCCACATATTCTCAATTGGATTCAGGTCTGGACTTTGACTTGGCCATTCTAAGACCTGGATACGTTTATTTTTGAACCATTCCATTGTAGATTTTGCTTTATGTTTGGGATCATTGTCTTGTTAGAAGATAAATCTCTGTCCTAGTCTCAGGTCTTTTGCAGACTCCAACAGGTTTTCATCCAGAATGGTCCTGTATTTGGCTCCATCCCTCTTCCCACCAATTTTAACCATCTTCCCTGTCCCTGCTGATGAAAAGCAGGGCCAAACCATGATGCTGCCACCACCATGTTTGACAGTGGGGATGGTGTGTTCAGGGTGATGAGCTGTGTTGCTTTTACGCCAAACATATTGTTTTGCATTGTTTCCAAAAAGTTGGATTTTGGTTTCATCTGACCAGAGCACCTTCTTCCACATGTTTGGTGTGTCTCCCAGGTGGCTTGTGGCAAACTGTAAACCAGACTTTTTATGGATATCTTTGAGAAATGGCTTTCTTCTTGCCACTCTTCCAGAAAGGCCAGATTTGTGAAGTGGTCGACTGATTGTTGTCCTATGGACAGACTCTCCCACCTCAGCTGTAGATCTCTGCAGTTCATCCAGAGTGATCATGGGCCTCTTGGCTGCATCTCTGATCAGTCTTCTCCTTGTTTGAGATGAAAGTTTAGAGGGACGGCCGGGTCTTTGTAGATTTGCAGTGGTCTGATACTCCTTCCATTTCAATATGATCGCTTGCACAGTGCTCCTTGGGATGTTTAAAGCTTGGGAAATCTTTTGGTATCCAAATCCGGCTTTAAACTTCTCCACAACAGTATCACGGACCTGCCTGGTGTGTTCCTTGGTCTTCATGATGCTCTCTGTGCTTCAAACAGAACCCTGGGACTATCACAGAGCAGGTGCATTTATACAGAGACTTGATTACACACAGGTGGATTCTATTGATCTTCATCAGTCATTTAAGACAACATTGGATCATTCAGAGATCCTCAATGAACTTCTGGAGTGAGTTTTCTGAACTGAAAGTAAATGGGCTGAATAATTTTGCACGCCCTACTTTTCAGTTTTATTATTACAAAAAAAGTTTAAATCATCCAATAAATTTCGTTCCACTTCACAATTGTGACCCACTTGTTGATTTTTCACCAAAAATTTAAAATGTTATATCGTTTTGTTTGAAGCCTGAAATGTGGCAAAAGGTAGAAAAGTTCCAGGGTGCCGAATACTTTTGCAAGGCACTGTAAACACGTCTATATATTAGACAGCCCGTTGAGACTAAGTCTGACGCACGGTAAGTCTATGTGTAACCGAGCAGATTAAGTATTAATGGAGCAGTAAGTGTACTAGATAAACACTCCTATATATTTGATATTAGTTGACAATTAGTCTGATGAAGAGTAAGTCTATGTATAACAGAACAAATTAAGAATGAATAGCACAGCAGGTGAACAAGATGCACAGGGCGATTAGACTGAGCCTGCACTGTCCCTGCAGTCTCCTTAGGCTACTTTCACACTGGCGGCAGGCCTGATCCGGCAGGTGAAGGGTGCTGCCGGATCAGGCCTGCCGCAGTGACATGTGTGGAGCCGGAACCGCGCTCCGGCCCCACACATGTCACACAGTACATACATACACATAAACATAAACATACACACACATATAGACATACAAACACACATACATACTTACATGCTCCCCGGCAGGTTTTCGGAGCGTCAGAGGGACAGGACGGCTCACACAGGTCACGATTCCGCACAGCGCCCTCTGCTGGGCGCCTGGTGGAATCATGACGATTCCACCAGGCGCCCAGCAGAGGGCGCTGTGGGGAATCGTGACCTGTGTGAGCCCTCCTGTCCCTGACGCTCCGAAGACCTGCCGGGGAGCATGTAAGTATGTATGTGTGTTTGTATGTCTATATGTGTGTGTATGTTTATGTTTATGTGTGTGTCTGTGTCTGTATGTGTCTATGTGTAGCCGGATCCGTAATGGACTCCATTGAAAGTCAATGGAGGGCGGATCCGGTTACCATTATGGTCACACCAGACGGATCCACCCCCATTGACTTGCATTGGGGGTCATTCCGGATCCGTCTTGGTGCGGATGCCTGGACCGGAGAGCAAACCGCAGCATGCTGCGGTTTGTTCTCCGGTCTGAAGACGGAACGGAATGCTTTCAGGAGCATTCCGTTGTCTTCAGTTCAGTTTTGTCCCCATTGACAATGAATGGGGACAAAACTGAAGCGTTTTATTCCGGTATTGAGCCCCTATGACGGAACTCAATACCGGAATTTTAAAACGCTAGTGTGAAAGTAGCCTTATGCTCTCCTTACACTGTCTAAAAACTCTCCCTATGATCTCCTCACACTGTCCCTATCTAATATTCTACAATTAGAATAAAATGTATGGTGGCTCACCTCTATTCAAATAATGGGGTCGGAGGTGCAACTATCTTGTGACTATACCCGTAGTCACTGTGTAAGGGGATATCTAAAATATATATTTAGATGTGCACACTTCTTATCTGTTGTGCATGGACATAAAGTTGAGTAGTCGGTAATAGTGGTTTAAGGTGATGGTTTAATGGTAAATATTCACAACAATAATAGGTCTATTGCATAAATGTACCCATATGTGTGCCATATACCAGTATATAAATGAGGGTCTTAATAATAATGAATTAGCGGTTAAAAGCTATTTATTGGGATATAAGCAAATAGGATTTATAAAATAAGCTTGTAAAAAAAGGAAATGTAAAAAAAGGAAATTTTTTATATACATTTCCTTTTTTTACAAGCTTATTTTATAAATCCTATTTGCTTATATCCCAATAAATAGCTTTTAACCGCTAATTCATTATTATTAAGACCCTCATTTATATACTGGTATATGGCACACATATGGGTACATTTATGCAATAGACCTATTATTGTTGTGAATATTTACCATTAAACCATCACCTTAAACCACTATTACCGACTACTCAACTTTATGTCCATGCACAACAGATAAGAAATATTCTACAATTACAAGCTTTCCAAAATACTGTTCCTAGCACTTGCCACGTCTTTCCCTATGCTCAGTTCACAGTGAAACGGTGGCAACCATGCAGGATAAGGCTTTTATAGGGCTGCAACGTCACATTGCTATGTGCTGATTAGCTGGCTGCATGGTATTATGAATGATATTGCGTTCCCGGGCTTCTTAATTTCACTTTGTAACATGTATAGCTGTCATTTTAGGAAAATAAATGATTTGCTACCACGAAGCACAAGGAAATTCGGATTTGTGACAAATCATATTTTTCCTAAAATTTGGGTTGAGGTGAATTCTTTTAACTTTGATTCACTCAACACTAACTATGATGTCTCCAGCTATTTTGATTTGTCCCCAGGTCACATTCTTCAATGATGTCATGAGTGATATATTTGAAATATGCTGTAGATGTCTTCTTCTTTCTTTCATAACTTTTCAGACAGCAAGATAGATTTCTGTTAGACTTTACTCACTCCAGAGCAATGCATTGTGGATGCCCAGTCCTGATATCGATTTGTCCCTAGGACACATTTTTCCATGATGTCATGAGTGATATATTTAAAATATTCTGTAGATGTCATACCTCACTCCCTCATGCTGACATGAATGTTGTTCAGTTTAACAATAATGTTAATTGTGACACAGTTTGTAATTGAGTTCATTTTCATTACCTCTATGAATTAACTGCATTCAACTTGTTCAGCTGAGCACTTTCTTTTTACCTTTCACCTATCTTCATATATTCTTAGGTCTCATTAAGGGCATGTCTACATGGGACGTAAATTGCAGCTAATAAAATCTATGATGAATCTAGGATTCATTATGGATTTTGTTAAGGATTTGCTAAAGACTTGCCATGGATGAATTCCGTGGATGAAATCTTCAGCATAAACCGAAAACGCAGTTCAATGTTCAGAAAGAATCTACACCAATTTTTCCCACAAGATATTGGATGAGATTTCATTAAATCTCATCTACTTTACTTCTAATGCAAACAATACAGATTTTCCAAGGTGGAAATTCATACAGGCAACCATATCCCTATGGAGTGTATTTACCTGGGGTTCTACCAAATTGAAGAAGAAAATTCCAGTAACTTCCATTTTCCTTATAAAATTGAAATTATATACTGTACTGAAAGTCATCTCTAGATGTGTTTTAGAGGTCATGATTGTTTTTGGTTGAATAGAGGCTATACTTTACGCTGTATAGGTTATCGTTTGCTAAGAACATCACTGGTAAGGCATGAAATATTGTATGTCAAATACAAACATGCATATATCACCATATAGAACAATATACATTTTTGATGCTTCTTATTTTGCTTCAGACACATGGTCACATTATAGCTTGTACAAGTTTCAAGTTGTAGGCAGTACCTACACTGTTTAGACTTCTATGGGCCCCTAATGTACATCTATATGCCCTCAGTATGCCTAGTTTTTGTCAGATTACATATAATTTAAAAAAAATAAATAAAAACTATCATGTTCCATCAGATGCTACATGACCGAGGACGTCTTCTAAAGGACAAAATCTCTGTAAAACTGTTTTGTGCATAACAAGTGAGTGAGCAAGAAGACATTCATCAGTTACATATAGCGAGCCATGTGGAATACAGCTGCTGGTATTGTGAGCCACGTGGAGACAACATTTCTAGAGTAGATGAGTATCAGTAGCAGCAGAGCTCAACCACATTAAAAGGGTCTTTTGGTTTTCATCATTATACTTTGCACTGTCCCAGCTATGGCTTATTGTATTGTATCTGTTATCTACTATGTTTAGTACGCTTTGCTGCCATCTAGTGGCTGTTATTATATTGGGTTTTATAAGTTATTTATACTGTAATTTCCGTGTAATTCATCTTGTACCACCTCCTCTTCTGTAAGCTAACATTCTATATCCAGTCTTTTCCTGTTTGTTAGACATGCATCATAGAGCTGGAGAGAGGATTTTCCTTTGACCTCTATCATTTCTCAAGGTACATTCAATAAATTATCTAAAGGCATATCCATTGCATCTCCCTCACTGGAATTCTATATGCAACTGGTGTTGGGAATGGGAATGATTATAGAGAGTTTGCTATCTTCAATGGCTTGTAAAAGAGATGGGTACTCACACTTATTACAGAATTCTCTCACATACATCAGTGGCAAAATAGCCTCCAATCTTCTGTTCTGGGCAGTGGTCACATGACCATGTCCATGTAGCTTTCTTATTTTCTGTGATGTCATGTCCATGGGTGTATCAAGGCAGCAAAGAGGGCAGTGAAAGGGCATTGTCTATGTAACAGGCTGGGCTAAAGGGAGCTACAAACTACAAGCTACAAAAGTTACAGAGAAAGAGGTGCTTCATGGGTTTGCTTGGATACAGGAACGGGAATTGCTAAATACAGGATGTACACAAACCAGAGTAATTTGCTTACATGGTGAAGATGGGTCAAGGGAGTCCAAATGATTAAGTCTGAGGTTCGTAGTTCACCAAACATTTCTTGCTCCTGCCCTGCACTCATTCCATAAACTCTTAGGACATCCATAGAAAACCCAGAGCAAACTGCACAATTTGATATTTAAGAAAAAAGGTGTCTTCATCACTGTCCTCTTCTGAGACACCCACATGGTGAGAGCCAGCTACAGAGACTGACAATGGAGTGTGTCATCCCAATTTATGCAACTCAACCACACCACTCATTATTACATCCTAAGTAAATATGTCATGTCTCTGATTATGATATCACAGCGTGACTCCACTCCGAATGTGAACCTTTGAGGAGACACACCATCACCATCACTCTTGCCCCATACAGGCGTCTAAACTCAGATTGGAAAGAGAAGTATGTGTCCGTTTGAGATACCGTTCACCGAGGTGAAGTTGTGGGAGGATCAGCTGGGTATGTTTGCAACAACCTGCAGGGGAGAGCCAGGAGGAGGACAGGAGTGGTAGTGGTGGTACTGATAGGAGCTGTTCATGGTGCCTGTCCTAAAATAATAAAAACTGCACTACTTATTGAAAAGATCTTGTCTGGCCAGCCTGATTCTCCCAGATGGGCTTTGTTTACCTGGCTGCTGTGAAGAAGTCACATTGATGTACCACTGAGGTCAATGACTGGCTGCAGTGGTCATGTGTTAAAAATGCAAAATCTTTGCTGCAGTAAGGCTAACAAGGAGAAATTCCAGGCCAGGAGAAACTAAGCAGTATATTTATTAAGTAAGTAATACTGCTTTTATCATTTTTGAAGCATTGCCTACCAGTGTGTACTTTTTGTGTGTGTGTGTACACCAGACAACCGCTTTAACTTTCAAGTTTCGCTATGTTCATTTCAACAGTATAGTTCCATTCTTTACTGCAGTGTCTTAGTTATAGATTATAAATCCTATGCCAGTTCACATGCAAAACATACATCACAATTTCTTAATTTATGTGACCTGTATTGTAACTAAGATATAGATATAAGCTTTAAAAATTAATATTTGCACTATTTGTTTTCTATCTTGATGTGCCGTCCTGATGTATTACTACAGGTAGAGGTTATCACATTTTAGCACCCAATGTTTTTCCTAAGCCTCCATTTCATTATACAAACAGTACATAACTTCGTGTTCCAGCGCATTGTGTGCTTTGTATGTACTGATTTCTGTACTATCTTCTACCGCTACCTTTTGCCTACCTGATAAGAATCCAAAACGAATCTTTAAGGCATGCACAAGCCTAACCTGGTGTGGGCTCCTCTATCCACGGCTCCATACCAGCTGCCTATATGACACATATGTCCTTGGTTACAATAGTGAATTAAAGTCTTAAATGTCCACTAATCTTTTGAAAAACTTTGCATAAATCAATAGCATAGGAAATTATAAAAAAATAACTTTGTAATATATCTTATCAGAGAAAAATGCCTCTTTCTCCACTTATCAGCCTTCTGACTAACCAAACTAATTTTCACTCTGTTAAATCCATCTTGAGAGACCAATATGAACTGTCTGTTCACTGAATGATCAGATAACAGCCTCTCATATAAAAATATGCAGAGGGGAGGAGGATTGCACGCCAGCGAAGGAAGGAGGGGCAGACATAGACGCATATATGAATCAGCAGATAATAATATTATATCTCACCTCAAGTGCTCTATTAATATCAATACTGTTCAGTGCTTCTCTATTATCTCCTATATGGTGCTTCTGAGTGAATGTGAGAGAGAGATAGAGAACAGAATCTCCTGTTTTCTCAATGTGCTGTGTATGGGAGACATTGTAAAACTAGTCTCTAGTCTCTCTGCAACAGCTCAGAGAAAGCTGATAATAACATATGGAGCCTGCAGAGGGGAAACTGCTAAAAAATAGTCAGATAATGGCCAGATATAGTGTTATTCCTCATGTACACATGACAGCTTATCCTGAAAAGTTACCTGAAAGTGATGATATGTTTTAAATATTAATTTCTATAGAGTATGGACATTTACTTCAAGCTATTCCTTCAACTAATGTCCTCTTTTTCAAACAAAAAGTCACAAATTTTGTTTATAAGGTTACAAAATATTTTATTTTAACATTATTATTGAAGGCATGAAGCTCTTTTTTTCATACAGAAATACAAACATGCATAGACCAATATGGCCTATTAAAATGTATATTTAACACAGTAAATATAGTCACTTTTACAAATAATAATATAAATATTTTTAAAAATATTCACATAATAATTTTAGATAGAAAATAGCAGATTAAATAACTGCTACGAAAACCCAGTTTTAGCTTGTGTGAGCAGCAGTCAGTGCTACCCTTAACATTAACCAGCCACTAAACAAATCAGGGATTATTGCATATCAAAGATTTGAATAGTTCCAGTGAAGAAGATCGAACCAAGACTGAAGACATAAGGTGTATTCACGGGACAAGCTAAAATATAGGCAGGAAGGAAGCCCTTCAGAGGAAGTAAACCTGAGGTAGACTTGTATGCGATATGTAAAACGTCCTAAAACAACAGCATAGCTTTCATAGTCTATCTGCAATGCACATACATCCATATGTTGCAGCATTTCATGTAGAATAAGGCATGTAGTTTTCAATATTATATTCCAGTGTTTTACTGTCAGTGTCAGTAGCAATGAATGTTGTTTGGCAGGTAATTAAAAAATTCTGTTCTAATGCAGACACGTCCCCATGACATTTATCTCCAAAACCAGCAGCATTATTTCAGCCCAGATTCCTGCCTTTCATCCGTCTCACATGTCCATCTTGAAGCTGGATGGTAGTTCCAGATCCTTTGATTTAAATCTTCATAAATTAAGTGCACTTAGCCACCAAAGAAAAATAAAATATGCACACTGAAGGCATTCACTGACAGTAATGTCTCCCACACTATGGAAAGAAGGTGACAGTTCTCACTTCTCCAACTATGAGGTTGTGATTGTATGTTTCCAAATTCCTCTTTTTCTATGTGCCCAAGGTCGTTTCTCATCTTTCAACTCTTGAAGCTTCTTCAGTAGCCTGGCAAAGATATATGATCTCTTTATGGCTTGTCTGATGGATTCCGTTCTGCAAAATCAAATGTTTGGAAAGGTTTTTAACACATTTTACAACAATTTCTCATGGTCTATACAATATATATAAGTTTTGAACAGAAGCAACATGTTGTTGCATTGAATGAAGAAGAACTGTCAAAAGGTATTGTTTAGGAGTGAACTGCCTGGTGACAGGCTCCCTGTAAACATCTTCTGCCATGTCACTGAGATATGTCAGAAGATGTCATATGTGGAGGGTGTTTGGCCTTGGACCTCCAATGATAACTAGAACAAAGGGGTTACAGCGATCCTCTTGGTACCATGTCCCCTTGCTTTCAGTTCTTAAGTCTGTAATGAGGGATCTCCTATTTTTTGCAATGGAACTGTAATATGCATGTAAACTTTCCAACTGACCCAGCTTACAGTATGTAGGTATCTATAAACAGTAGAGGGAACTCAACAGCTATACAATTGTAAGTCAACTGCAGGACCTATCAACCTCATACAGACATATTTTGCACCTGCATTGAATAGGTTTGTGCCATTTTAAATACTTTAGAGCAAATCTGGGTGCATAAATGTAAAGTATTCTTCTTCATGCTGACCACTGACTGATCTACCATGGAACCTGATGTTCACTGCTGAGCAGCACTTGCTTGCACACAGTTAAGATTTAGTAAAAATTGCAGAAGGACAAAAAAACTGAAGAAATACGAATACTCCCATTATTTGATACTAATAAACACTGACCAATGCTGGGCGTAAACATCTTTGGAGGTTGCTATTTATATGTGAAGATACAGTTTGCAAACAGCTGATAATCTGTCGGTGTATAACAATTCCGTTCGCTCACCTTTTAACGTCTATATGTAGTTTCTGCACACACTGTTCTCCTAGTAAGAGTCCATTGCAGACTTTGGCCTTCTGAACCCGCTGTGTTTCTTTCACTATGGAAGGCTGGACACTGTGTAAGAAAACAAAGCATGGTAAGGAACACCTTTTCTCCACACATGCTTCTGAGATAAAGGCGGCCTCTGCTACAGGTGTACTCAGGGCTCGCTCTGTCATTTTTTCAGACTTAAAATATTTGCACACACCTGAGATCTGCAGCACTTTGGCAGAAGTCCAGGCATTTCTTGTCCTCACGCTTGGCACAGATACACCTGCTACCAGACTCCAGAACTTTTTCTGTCTCCGTGTCCTGCAGTGAACGTTTTAGACGAGGACCTCCAAGTCCATAAGGCACAGTTTTTCTGTAAAATAAATGTTGCGTTCTTGAGTGTGCGCAATACAGCCAATCTGGTACCATAGAAAGTACCTGAATACCACTTCAATAATACAAGCTGAATCCTCCATATTGGAGCAAAGGTAGAACAGATGATTGACTAGCAATGTTGATCTCTCTACATGTTTTCATGCCATTAATCAATATGACTCTGGTTTCATATTTCAATACATATTCCATGTCTCGCATGGCAAATGTCAGCATGTAGAGAAACTTCCCACACAATGAGCGCTACACGTAACCTTTCCACAAAAAGACCTTAATTTTCGGCTTGTTTAATGACATACAATTTCACAAATTGCAAGCCTCAGTTTCACAGCAGCATACCAGCGAGTTATACAGGTCGTAACCTGCATTTCAATTAATAGCTTGTTAATGGTTCTTAAATCACAGTTTAGGAGTATTTCACTGTAAATGCCTGAGAGGTAAAGAGTAAGGCAAATATTTACAGCTTAGCATATTACGCTATCAGTTTGGGCACATTATACATAGTTACTGCTATTGAAAACTCTCTAGTTATGTGTCAACAAATAACATGGCCAATGCGCTTCCATTAGTCACACTTTGTACTGGGAAGCGCTAACACAAGCACTCAAATCACAGATACTTTCTGGAACATTTAGTCATTCTTCAGTCTATCCTTCAAGATGTCTGCACATGCGTGCTGGGCTATAGCAGATGTCCTTTTGTGGGGTTAAAAGATAGAGAAATTACTATCTCTGGATGATGCTTAAATGCTATTTATTTTCTTAGGTGTTGGCTACTTGGCTGCTTTTAGCAAGGCTCAACTATGACACAGTTATGATCATTGGCTCCAGGGGGGTTGAAGTCCAATATTCACCTTTTTTCACTTATATTGAAGCTCTGCTTGTTCAGGTTAGCTCCTGTGAATAAGCCCAAGCCCATCACAAGTCGATGCACTAAGAGTATGTTCACATGCTCTTAGTTAAAACCGTTTCCCATTATCTTTCATTGGAGGCCGCGCCAATGGTCTAAGATTTTTCATGTCAGGTTTTCCAGACCGCACCAGGTACATATATATCCATTCATGGTTTGGTTACCACATGGACACCTCAGAAAGCCATGGTGGGACCATTCTCATGGTTTAGCTCCATTGAAAGGAGCTAAACCAAGAGCATTGAAAATGAAAGAATAGGGCACAAACTGGAGCAGTCTGCCCTGGAGTATGCAGTGGATCTTGTCAAAATCCGTCGTGTGAACATACCCTAAGGCTACACATGTGTACTGTCTAGCAGAAATTCTGTGCGGCTCCTAATCAAAAACCACAAATGATATGGTATTTCTGCAGATCTCACCCATTGCATTGCAAAGAATTGCTATGCTCCAGATTTCAAAGTCTGAACGGCAGGGCAATTTCTCCACAGAAGGAAAAAGCAAAGTGTACATGAGATTTGCCTAATTTGCTCGTACTGAGTACTCGTCTACATATGGGTACGCTACGAGCTGATTTCCCACAAGGGTAGAAGATGTATGAACTTCAAGCCATTAGACTACAAATGAAGTTAGGAAACTGCCATGTATATGAGCTGAATGAGTTTCAGTAGGAGAATCCTGGACCTCCTACAGTTCAAGTTAATAAAAACTCCCTTAATGTCCTTGAGGATTTAGCAGTAGAATATTTAGTATATGTTCTCTGTAGAAAATCCATCTATAGTACCACTAAATGCTGGGATAGGTGTGGGGTTAGCAAACAACCATAAAAACATATCCCAAGTAAGCTTCTAGTGTATGAGAGAAAGCAGAAGAATTGGACAGCCTGGGTGTGCCGAGTGGCCATTACCTGCTGTCAATTGTCAGGCTACCTAATGTCATATGACGCGGTATTGTGCAACCACTCCGCATTAGATAAATTGGTTTTCTCAAGTATCGTTTCTTAATTCTGTTAAAAATATCTTGCACATAAGACAGAGCATGATACCATCACAACTGTATCTCGTAGGAAGAGATAATTGATGTTTCGATGGGAAAAGTCATGTACAAGTGGAACCCAAAATTTCTATAACTTAATTCCAAAACTTGGAAGTAAAAAATGATATCAGTCTAAGACGCAAAAAGAAACTGAAGCAGTAAATCACTTACTCTGGAGTGTTTATCCAGATTATATCTAGGTGGCAAAAGTAGACACATTCTTTATCCATGAGTGATGAACAAGAACAGCGTTTAAATCTGCGTGGCCTCAAGGGGGCGCCGGAAGAAGGATGAGGAGCGGTAGCTTCTCCTAGAGAAGAATCCTCAGATGATGAGAACATGCTGCTCGACCCTGCAAATAAGAAAATGATTTTGAGTCTAGATGTATGATATAATTGAATACATTGGGGTAAATGCACAGTGTAGGTATAAATGAGGGGACACAGAGATCCTCATGTGGTGGTGTGACGCTACCTCAGGATAAGAGACGGGAGCTCCAGCTGGAGCGTATTGTTGTGCAATGCCCTGTATACATTCCTTCCATGATAATAGCAGCAGGCAGGACTCAACTTGTCACCACATACATGATTCATTCAGAATGTGGGTCCTGAACGGCATGGACCAGAAGAAGAGGGCAACGCTTATCTCCTCACTGTTCATCACTACTAGTCTGCCAGCAGGAGATGGAGCTGGGGTAACAGTAGATCAGGATCCTCAGCAATAATGTCACTTCCAGCACATATTTGTTTTTTTCTGAGGTTCAGCTGAATGAAATGTTACCATAAAATTTGTCACTATCGGTTTCTAGGAGTCTAATAACCAGTTATCTGCTCAGCCGTATACTGTTCTGAGATTTCAGATTATGTTCTCTTTCTGTGCCAGTGCCTGGCTTCATGTTATCACACATGTCAAAAAATGGAGAACTGTCAAGTATCTATGTATATGTCCATCTGGCCTGCACTTCTCTAACCCTCACTCCACATGAGCTTCTATCTACTTTGTATCACATTTCTTTTTTTGTCTCTATAAGTAGTCTACATAGCACTCCTCTCATACTATGTCTTATACCTTCTCATCTATCTCCTATCTATCTATCTATCTATCTATTAAATATATATATATATATATATATATATATATATATAGAGAGAGAGAGAGAGAGAGAGAGAGAGAGAGAGAGAGAGAGAGAGAGAATCTCTCTATGCTCTCTCAGGTTCTATCTATCTATCTATCCTCTCTCAGGTTGTATTTATCTCTCTATCTATCCTCTCTCAGGTTGTATCTCTGTCTGTCCTCTCTCAGGTTGTATCTCTCTGTCTATCCTCTCTCAGGTTCTATCTATCTATCTATCTATCTATCCTCCTTCAGGCTATAGCTCTATCTATCCACTCTCAGGCTGTATCTCTATCTATCCTCTCTCAGGTTGTATCTCTGTCTGTCCTCTCTCAGGTTGTATCTCTCTGTCTATCCTCTCTCAGGTTCTATCTATCTATCTATCTATCTATCTATCTATCTATCCTCCTTCAGGCTATAGCTCTATCTATCCACTCTCAGGCTGTATCTCTATCTATCCTCTCTCAGGTTGTATCTCTGTCTATCCTCTCTCAGGTTGTATCTCTCTGTCTATCCTCTCTCAGATTCTATCTATCTATGTATCTATCTATCCTCTTTTAGGCTATATCTCTAACTATCCACTCTCAGGCTGTATCTCTATCTATCCTCTCTCAGGTTGCACCTATATATCCTCTCTCAGGTTGTATCTATCCTCTCTCAGGTTGCAGGTATCTAGATATGTAGCTATGGAGTGACAGAGCAGGAGCAGCAGTCTCCAGCATTACTGTCCACTGATCCCACGTGCTCTATAAAACCGCACAGGAGCCGCTCTGTCACCGCATCTCCTAATCCCGACCTCCGCGGCTCCGAGCAGCTGATCCCTCAAGCACAGCCATAAAGAGCCATAAATAGCCCTGTGCGCAATTACCCCGTCTTTATAGGGGTGATACACCGCCGCCACAATGTCTTTGCCTGTGCAATAACAAGAGAGGGATTACACAGGGAATACCCTGCTAATCTCACCTCAGCCGGCACACAGGTGTCAGGAGTCGGGTATTCCTATTAAATGTGGAGTAATATTTCCCACAATAGTCACAGACGGGTCTATCTGTTATGTGGAGCAGCATCTAGCGCTACCAGGGTTATCCCACCTGTACGGAACCAATGCTGCCCTGTAAACCTGCATAACTCATACACAGCCGCGTGCCGGAGGCTGTAACCTGTGAATGGCATACTTTATAGGAAGAATGCACTGGCTGCTATTCTGTAAGGAAATGGTTTTACCAAGAAAAGGCTCATACTAGTCATCCCCGAGCAGGATAGATAGATAGATTAGATAGATTAGATAGATAGATAGATAGATAGATAGATAGATAGATAGATAGATATGGGATAGATAGATAGATAGATAGATAGATAGATAGATAGATAGATAGATAGATTAGATTTATCTTGACATATAGGTATAGATAACTATAGATTAGTTTAAGATAGATATAACATAGATACAGATGCATATAGATTAGGTTAGAGATAGATAGATAGATAGATAGATAGATAGATAGATAGATAGATAGATAGATAGATAGATATGAGGCAGAAGATAGATAGAGATAGATGGATAGAGATCAGATAGAGATTAGATAAATGGATTAGAGATAGATAGATAGATAGATAGATAGATAGATAGATAGATATATTGATAGTTAGATATAGATAACTATACAGTAGTTTTACATAGACATGAAAAAATAGAAATAAATATTGAATAGATTAGAGATAGACAGATAGACAAATAGATAACTATAGATTAGGTTTAGATGGTTTACGATGGTTTACAGACAGATGCCAGTTAGTAGACAGACATACAGCTACGGGACAGTCTGTACTCAGAGCACCAGCCTTACCTGCAGCACAGGTGCCTTGAAAAAGAGCCAGCAGCAGATAAATGATCATCTCCAGATCCATTGTTAATGTAGAAAACGAGTATAAAAAGTAATCCCAAAATGGTAAAAAGAATAAATAGAAAAATAGAAGCGAAATCTGTAAAATCTAGAGCAAGTGTCCCAGTCCTGGAGGATGAGCGTCCCAGTCCAGAAGCACGGGTCAGTCTAGTGCTGCTTATTCCTGAGAGCTCCCGAGGTGACTGAGATGCTGCCAGCTCCCTGCTCCTTCTTATATCCAGCCGCCATAGAGTTTGTAAACAGCCTCAATTCCTCTTATCCGTGCACATTGTTATTGTGCTATTAGTCACCGAGAAGCAACGTGCAGACTGAGATAAGGGGAGGCTGGAGAGGAAACCTGCATCTTCACAGAGGGAGACGCCGTCTGACACCACCGGGGGCGGGCTCCATCCAAACCGCACTCACATCTCTCTTCCACTAGAGGGCATGAGGCGTCTGCGCGGAGCAGTCCTCTAATTACAGCTACTGGAAGAACTGGAAAGGTGCAGTAAATGCTCTCCATTAATGACTGGTGTTCTTTTCCGTCCAGCACCTTACACAATTAACTGAGGATTATTATGGAATCTGACACCTCACTGGTGTTTTGTCCCTGTATTCAGACACCCTGGACTGTATTCACAAGCTATCTGTGCATCACATTGAAAAGCATTTCCCATAAATTAAAGGGGTTTTCCGGGTGTTTAATATTCATGACCTATCCTTAGGTTACCTGATCAGTGGGGGTCTGACACCTGGTACCCGTGCCGATCAGCTCGGGGCCTTTACCAAGCACCAATGTCGTAACTACAACTAACTGGGCCCCACAGCAAATTTTTGAATGGGGCCCCCTCAGAAACTTCCTCGCAACCCCGAACTCACATGCATCCCTCACTCTTGTGGCTAGTCAAGATTGAGCTCTCCCAGACAAGGCCTGACAGCCGCTCCATCCGCTTTCTATAGTGTCACTGTATGTAATGTCATTATATAATACTGTTGAGGGGGGCCTGACAATAAAATCTTTTAGTCTCCCTCCTGAGGGGGCCCCTTGTGGGTCTGGGCCCCAAAGCAGCTGCTTCCCCTGCTTCCCCTATTGCTACGCCCCTGCCAAGCACATAGAATAGCAGCCATGGTTGGTATTGCTGCCCTGCTCCGTTCGTTTGAATGGGACTGAGCTGTGCCACCATGAACGTGAAGTCACTGGCTTCAGAAGAGGTCTTTTCAAACAACTGATGGGCCTGGTGCCTAGTGTGAGACCTGCACCAGGCAGATATTGATGACCTATCCTATATTAAACACCCAGAAAATCACTTGCACATGGAAGTTCTTCAATTGTCATCTTGCTAAATGGTTATAAATTTTATTTTGCAGTTTCTTAGTTATCAATCTGCCTACTATGCCTAGTTATGCAGCATGTTTCAGTGTATAAATGCCTAACTAGGCAAATCCGCTGCTCAATATTCCAAGAAATCTGGGTTAAAAAGCTTGTGCCCAGTTTTTAATTTAATTTTAATTATTTTTTTAAAATACCCTATTCCATAGAGAATGAATGGAGCTCAAGTGTGCAAGAACCCGTGCCATCTTTGGGTGTCAGTTAAAATGTGGGTGTAAGTTTTGGTAAAATTTTTGATATGTCATTGAGACACATCAAAGGTTCTGAGTGTTTAGACCCTACTGATCGCTAGAATGAGAAGATAGAAGCGTGCTCCTATCGGGCTCTCCTCACTGCAATGACAGTTTCATAGAATTTGTATTGAGTCCAATCCCTTTCTCCCCTGCAGCACTTCTCTCTCCTCATTCTAGCGATCAGTGGAGATCTCAGAGCTCAGACCCCGCTGATCAAAGGCTTTTACATTTCAAAAGTTTTATAAAACCTCAGTGACCCTTTAAGGGACTTTGACATGGGCTGAAATAAACATTAAATTCTAATCACTGGCCCAAATAAAAGGCCCTCTGCTGAGCCAACAATCAAGTATACAAATTATATTTTATATACATCAAATATATTGCTATCAGTAAGATAAACTAATGGCTGTACCAACTGTAGCTATGAGGCCCCATAGCAAAACTTGGAATGTGGCCCCACTCCACTACGACCACTTTCAGCAGCGCCTTCAGAAAAGTTTATTATAGGGATAATGATAGGCGCACACTGATGTGTTAATAATGGGATAATGCACACAGTGATGTAATTATAACTGGATAATGCAGACAGTGAAGTAATACTGGTGGGAATATGCACACGGTGATATCAGAGTGCAGGGGTAATGCATACAGTGATATCACAGTACAGAAATAAGGGGTACAGGGATAATACACACCTGAACCCAGGGTGACCATGTGAAGTGATTTAGAATGGAAACACATTCCGTTTTCTAGAAACAGACGTAACTAAGCAGGAAATGACGGGATTTTTAAAAAGTTTGACGGATAAGGTCAGCAGGGTGATTTTTTATAAAAGTGTTTTTTTTTTCTTTTTTTCACATATAGTTTTTAGTAATTGTCAATTTGGAATTTATCTGCACTATTTTTATATCTTCCTGTCCCTCAGACAAGTCACACACTAAATTGGAAGGCGTATAGACGAGATCTGCTAATTCACGCATCTGCATGTAAATGCATGGAGGCTTCTCAGAGTTGGTGATAAGGTAGCGGTCACAGTGCATTCGTGCCACTAATCCATTGAAATACGGTACAAATAGTCATCATAGAAATTGCTGTATACAGGGAACAATAAACTGTATTCACCTGTGCAACCAAATCTGGAGAGTAAAAGCTTTAGGTTTATCGTTGTTAACCCTTTATTTCATAACCGGATAGAATACACCTCATGCTGTTGAAATGTGAATATACTGCATTTCATGGCTTTAATCATAGCTCATCATCTGCTTTTAAGGTGGTTGTGATTTAGGCCTCATTCACATGTATGAATGGGTCCATATCCATTCTGCAATTTTGCGGAATGGGTGCAGACCCATTCATTTCAATGGGGCCTCAAAAGATGTGGACAGCACACTGTTACGTGGCCCCTAAAAAAAATAAGAACATGCCCTGTTCTTGTCCGCAATAGGCAGTTTTATTATACTGTAGGGCCGGCCATGTGTGGTCCACAAAATGCGGAACGCACACTGTCGGTATCTGTGTTTTGCAGATCCACAATTTGCTGACCGCAAAACACGTATGGTTGTCTGAATGCACCCTAAGGAACATGGCTATTTGCAACTATTAGAGCTCTTTATATGTATATTAGACATTAGTGAATTTTCACTTTATATAGTATACTTATACATGACTTTTGACATTATTCTCTTCATTTGCCACTTTTTTTTTTGTTTGTTTGTTTTTTGGGAGGGGATACCAGACATATACTTGGCTGTATGATTTTCTGGTCGTATCATAGATCTTTATTGTTATGGGGGTTCATTTTTATTTTTGGACCCTTTTTAATTCACAGATTTAAATTATTTTTCACTTATTCGGTTTGTCTTCTATGTGTTATATGGCTTATTGGATTATTACTCTGTGTATGCATGATTATTTGCATGTGCTTTTGCTATAGCATCTCTATAGAGTTCTTCTCGCACATAGACTGCACCCAGACTTTCTGAATCTTAATGGTTGACTCATATGCGGTACTCAACAAACTTTTTTGTCTAGAGCTGTGACTGTTGCCTAGGACATGGAAGCAATGCATCTGTTTTATGTTCATTCATATTATCATACAGTATGTCCATGCGCTTATGTGCTATGTAACTAATTTTTGTATCTAGTGTAATGTGATTGCTATTATTTTCTGTGATTTATTTTTCTTTAAATGTGGCCATATACATCTGCATATTCATTTATCATATCATTCTGGATGTTTTTATCCTTTTTAGTGATTTTTTTTGTCTGTAGTATATACTTGAAGATGTAGTAATGAATGCACTCCTATTTTTCCCCTAAGGAGGGGCTGTCTCCAATGTACTTCTATTATCCCACCTATTCCACCTATTGATTAGGTGGTAGATATAACTGTGCTCGCTCCTCCTCTCATTAGATACTTTAATGTACACAGAGGTGACAAGTACTGTAGCAGCTCAGCATATGTACAGGTTCTGCTCTCCTGAATGTAGATAACCACTGGCATAGAGATAGGTATCAAATAGAATAGGTTCCTGGCTGGACTGAGGTCACATTGCCCGAGTAGGTGGACACCAGTGGCGTACTGCCCATATAGGCAGACCACGCCACTGCTATGGGGCCCGCAGCGCACGGGAGGCTCCGCCCCCTACTCTGCATCATTAAGATGCGTCCCGTCCCTGCGCTCCGGGCCTCTCCTGGCCCGCTCACCTCTGCAACTTTTACCCTAAAGTCCTAAGAGCACTCCTGTGCGCTCCCAGCTGGCCCTGCCTCCTCCCTCATGCCGCGAGGGGAAAGAAGAAGACCAAGGCCCAGCCCCCTCCAGAGTAGCGTCAGGACAAGGGACAAGTAACTGTAAGTTTTTATGTGTTTCATGTATGAATGTATGTGTGTGTATGTATATATGTATGTGTGTGCATGTATGTGTGTGTACGTATGTATGTGTGTGTGTATGTATGTGTGTGGGTATATGCATACACTGTATGTACTGTATATTGTACAGCGTGGCGAAGGGGTTATATTATCCAGCATGGTGTAACCGCCATGCATTTGTTGTACAGTATATATTATAATCCCTGTACCATGCTATACAATGTACAGTATAATCCATACACCATACTGTATAATATACAATATAATCCATACACCATGCTGTATAGTATACAGTATAGGGATAATAAATACCTGGCACTTTGCTGTCTTCAATTGCAAATCTCAGTTTCTTTATTGTCGCATATAAGAACACGTTTCGGCTCTCCTGAGCCTTTATCAACCGCAAGGAGAGCCGAAACGCGTTCTTATATGCGACAATAAAGAAACTGAGATTTGCAATTGAAGACAGCAAAGTGTGGGTATTTATTATCTTTGTTTGTTGGAGGCCTTGGCTAACCACGTGCACTGGTGCAACGGAGACCGGAGTGCCGACCAGATATTACCTATTAGTATACAGTATAATCCGTACACCATGCTGTATAATATACAGCATAATCCGTATCCAATACTGTATAATACAAAGTATAATCCGTACACCATGCTGCATAGTATACAGTATAATCCGTACACCATGCTGTATAATACACAGTATAATCCGTACACCATGCTGTATAATACACAGTATAATCCGTACACCATGCTGTATAATATACAGTATAATCCGTACACCATGCTGTATAATACACAGTATAATCCGTACACCATGCTATATAATACACAGTATAATCCGTACACCATGCTGTATAATACACAGTATAATCCGTACACCATGCTGTATAGTATACAGTATAATCCATACACCATGCTGTATAATATACAGTATAATCCGTACACCATGCTGTATAGTATACAGTATAATCCGTACTCCATGCTGTATAGTATACAGTATAATCCGTACACCATGCTGTATAGTATACAGTATAATCCGTACACCATGCTGTATAGTATACAGTATAATCCGTACACCATGCTGTATAGTATACAGTATAATCCGTACTCCATGCTGTATAGTATACAGTATAATCCGTACACCATGCTGTATAGTATACAGTATAATCCGTACACCATGCTGTATAGTATACAGTAAAATCCATACATCATGCTGTATAATACACAGTGTAATCCATAAACCATGCTGTATAGTATACAGTAAAATCCGCACACCATGCTGTATAGTATACAGTAAAAATCCATACATCATGCTGTATAATACACAGTGTAATCCGTACACCATGCGGTATAGTATACAGTATAATCCATACACCATGCTGTATAATATACAGTATAATCCCTACACTATACTGTATAATATAAAGTATAATCTGTACACCAGGCTGTATAGTATACAGTATAATCCGTACACCATGCTGTATAGTATACAGTATAATCTGTACACCATGCTGTATAGTATACAGTATAATCCGTACACCATGCTGTATAATATACAGTATAATCCCTACAACATACTGTATAATACACAGTATAATCTGTACACCATGCTGTATAGTATACAGTATAATCCGTACACCATGCTGTATAGTATACAGTATAATCCGTACACCATGCTGTATAGTATACAGTATAATCCGTACACCATGCTGTATAATATACAGTATAATCCGTACACCATGCTGTATAATATACAGTATAATCCGTACACCATGCTGTATAATATACAGTATAATCCGTACACCATGCTGTATAGTATACAGTATAATCCGTACACCATGCTGTATAGTATACAGTATAATCCGTACTCCATGCTGTATAGTATACAGTATAATCCGTACACCATGCTATATATTATACAGTATAATCCGTACACCATGCTGTATAGTATACAGTATAATCCATACACCATGCTGTATAATATACAGTATAATCCCTACACTATACTGTATAATATAAAGTATAATCTGTACACCAGGCTGTATAGTATACAGTATAATCCGTACACCATGCTGTATAGTATACAGTATAATCCGTACACCATGCTGTATAATATACAGTATAATCTCTACACCATACTGTATAATATAAAGTATAATCTGTACACCATGCTGTATAGTATACAGTATAATCCGTACACCATGCTGTATAGTATACAGTATAATCCGTACACCATGCTGTATAATATACAGTATAATCCGTACACCATGCTGTATAATATACAGTATAATCCGTACACCATGCTGTATAGTATACAGTATAATCCGTACACCATGCTGTATAGTATACAGTATAATCCGTACACCATGCTGTATAATACACAGTATAATCCATCCTTGTGGCTGCCCCCATTTAGTTAACGTCTCCTTAATTTTAAAAAAATAAATAAATCAGTAGCTCATGTATACATTTCTTTATTGGCAAATGGGGGTGTGGCATGGGAGGAGCCAGGGTAGCATGTGGGATGGGCCCAGGTACTGGGCGGGGTTAGGGGCCCCATTCAGATTCTTGCTATGGGGCCCAATGATTTCTATTTACGCCCCTGGTGGGCACAGATTTGTTTCGATCAAAGCATATTGGCTAAGAATCTCAGATTTCATCGTATCAGAATTATTTTTGTATCTAGTGTTATGTGAGTGCTATTATTCTGTGATTTTTTTTTTAACTTGCGCCCATGATTTTCATTTTATTTATTTAACTCACTTATATAGCGCTGACATATTCTGCAGCACTTTACAGACATTATCATCACATATGTACGATTTGCCATGTTCTGATGCTATGTGATATGCCAGTTTGTGTGCATTATATGCCAGTGTGTATCATTGTGGATAAAACACCCTGTATGCTGTATTAAAACCAGGGAGGGAATGTGTATTAATGATCTCATAGGCAGCTTGTGGGGAATGTGCTAGCTTGCATCAGGACCTTGACAGTGTGTCCCCCTCACTGACCTCTCAGTTCAGCCTCTGCCATGTTGCCAATGTTTTACATCAGTTATCTCCAATCTGTGGCTCTCCAGCTATTGCAAAACTAGAACTCCCATCATGACTAGATAGTCTGTGGAAATCAGGGCATGATGGGATTGCTGATGTAAAATATTGGCAACATGGCAGAGGCTGAACTGAGTCAGAGGTCAGTGTGGGGGTCACACTGCCAAGGTCCCCAAGCAAGCTAGCGCATTTCCCAGAGGGATTAATAAAAGAGCTGGTAAAGCCTTATAAACACAGGAGAGATGCAGCACTAGTGTGACCTGGGAGACTCTGCAAGATTCCTGCATGTAGCTAGCTAGCAGTAGAGGTGACTATCACTTGACATAAAAATGCACCATGTCAGGATCTAAATATTGCATAGACACATCTGAACAACGCAGAGGAATAGAGGCCTAGGCGGGCACAGAAGTAGTAAGAAGATGCAAAGTCCACACCATTTTCATATGTACAGTGCCATAGAATGAATGGGGCTTTAATAACAATAAATTATGATTATAATAGTCCTGATAGCAGCCAAGGCCTGTAGTGAAGACAGGTCTGTGACCAAGAACAGCCACCCTGCCACCAAGTGTGCAGTGTGGAGGTGACTTACTGTGAGAAATACTGTGTGCAATACTGTTTGTCCCATGGAAAGGGATACTATCACTCTAGAGGGACAGTGCAGAGTGTGCGCTGTGGTTGTGAGAAAGGAGATACTGCAAGCTGTTAGAGACTGTCCATATTGTGGAAGACCACGTGAAGGAGCTACCGTGGCGCTATCTGCAGCTTAGCCATCATCACAGCTGCCACCTTGATGAGACTCCATCCAAAGTGTTGACACCCAGGGAAATTGGCTGCAGAATATCACAAACAGGTGGAGAGCAAATACGTAACAAAGCTAAGGGTCAGCAGCAGTAAAAACATTTTAGTCAAATCAGAATCCAAAATCAATCCTGGGTCAATCCAGGAAACGAAAACGAGTAAGAAACGTGCAGGGAAACAAGCCGAGTTCAATTTACAAAAACACAAAAAAGCAATACAACAGGAAATACAATACAATAGCTATCTATGGAGAAAGCACAGAGAACAGTGAAATACTGTAGAGCAATGGGCACTGTAATTAGCCTGTGCATACACTCCCCAACTGGTTCGCTGACCGGGCCTCTAGATTGGCTGGTCAGCCAGATTCAAATATTGGTCCCTGATTGACCGGACTGCTGGGCATTCTGTGAACCCCACCAGCTCCAGGAGAAAAGTGGTGGCTGGACAGAACAAGGTGTTCAAAAGTGCCTAGCTAGGTACATTACAGACATATGTGGGTAGAATCTAGAGTCTAAATTGCCTCATTCTAAAAGGTGACTCATAGCTCTTTACACGGGAACATCGAGAGTTCATGGTAACAAAATGGTTAAATAATATGTGATAATGATGTCATGTCATGTTCATAAATACGATGCTCACAATAGGTTTGGGTACTGGATTACTATGCAGACGTGCACTAACCCAGCTACTTAATATAATCGCCAAGAAGAAAAGCAGCTTTTTATTTGATATCCAGGGACAAGCCTGGCATGGCATGTCTGTGGAATTACTGTCCAGAGGAGAATGCCGATTCTACAAGGTTCAGTTCCTTTATTGGTCAACAAGGAATAGGAAACAAATCTGCAGCACGGTGATGCTTACGTGTGTAACTGTATATTCATACTTGGATGTTATGGATAGTGTCCGTGGCAATCCTTATCATTTAATAGTTGCATAAACTAAAAAGACTAATACATTCCTGAAGCATGTTCACACTTTGCTTAATATGATCTCAGCTGTTATCAATGGCCAAGATTAACAATGCCATGAATGGTAAAAATAATACCAGGTAACAAATGACCATCACCAATTTACAGAAAATTAAGGATGAGAGAACGGTTTGTACCGAACTTTGCGAGTTCGGATACCCGCACCTGAACCTGGACTTTTTCACTGAAGTCCAGGTTCGAGTTCGTCATCGTGCATCCTTTGGCAGGTCCTGCTGAATGAAGATAGAAGAGACTGCTGCAGCGTGATCAAGTGGATGAGGTGAGATGTTTTTTTTTTTTGTTTTTTTTTTAACCTGTCTTAAGAATGCTATTATTTTCCAATATAACCATGTTATATCGGAAAATAATAAAGTGAAGTTCGGGTCCCCATTGACTTCAGTGGAGTTCAGGTTCAAGGTCAACTTCAGGTCAAGTTCGGGCCCCGAACCCAAACTTTGACCTGAAGTTCGGCCGAACTTGGCAAACCTGAACTTGTACGGGTTCGCTCATCCCTACCAATAAAACAAATTTATGTAGTTTTTGTTGGGTTTCTAACACCATTTGACATATCTTGAAGTATTTGGCCAACGTATCCTCAGAATAGAACATCAATGTCAGATCGTTAGGGGTGGGATCCAAAACCAGGCACTTCCATCGATTGGCTTCTAACTTCTGGTGCTACTGTACTGCAGCTCAGCTTCCATTCATATGAGCTAGGCAGCAGTACCCTGGCATGGCCACAACAGAGTAGACAGAACCATCCTCTGTTCACTGTAGAGTTTCTGGTGCCAGTCACTGCTCAAAAGAGCTGATGATGGTGAGCTATCCTAAGGATGGGCCATTAATATTTAAGTACTGAAAACCCCTTTTAAGACACTATATGCAGATGTATGTGACTGTAAATAATATCATAAGTGATAGCATGATTTCACCAATGACTGAAATTGTCATACTAATCTGATTTGTTTCTTTGAAGAGGTAAGTAAAAGGCTTGACAAAGGGGCAGCTGTGGATATAGTAATTTTGGACTTTGCTAAAGTTTTTGATACTGTCCCTCACAGATGTCAAATAGGTAAAATAAGTCTGTAGGATTAGAAAATGTAGGATTTAATTGGACTGAACACTGGGTGAAGGACTCTTTCCAGAGGGTTGTGGTCAATGATTCCTATTCTAAATGTCATAAATGATGTATGCTAAGATTCAGTACGTTTAATAACCCCTTCCCCATATACTGTGGATGTTGGCTCTTTAAAGATGGTGCAGTATATGCAGATACTCACTGCCAAGGTCGGTGATTGGAGTCAACCCTGAACATGGACATTTAACCCTGCATCTCATCACAAATTAAATGCCTGGTCCAGCAGCCTGGGGCCCATCAAGACTGGCGTCCGTAGCACATGCCGGTCTTTATAAACCAGGTCCTAAAAATTCATAATAAAGTTATATTACATGAACACATAACCTGACTTTGATGGTACAGTGTGGTTCAATTTGTTCTTAGATATGCCATAAATATCCGTTAAATGGTTCTGCTGTTTCTATAACCATCATGGACTTGACTAGAGAGAGCTGTGCACGTCATTCCCTCACTGACTCCTTGCGGCCACCAGCAGTCTTGAGATTGCAGACCCAGGTAGGGGACACTGAGGTAGGACCGCCATCTACCAGACATTTATGGCTTATCCTGTGACTATGCCACAAACCCCTTTAAATTGAACCGCTTTCACCATATTTGTGTATGTACCATATATAGATTAGTAAAATAAAATAAAAAAATATGACATGTCCATTTATTGTTTAATGTTATGTTTCTTTTTGTCTAATAATTATGAGTCACATAGGCCTGATTCAGATAAAAGGAACACAGTACTTTTGTACTAACAATGGCATATTTTGAGAGCTTTACAGGACTTCAGCACAAGAGAATGCAGACTGCATTCCAGGTTCCTCTGTCATCATCCTTAAGGGAAATTCTATTGCTTACGGATTTACTTATGATTAAATACCAACATAAGCCCAGAAATATCTAACTCATGCCGGTAGTACATGGCAAATGCTTAGACCTGCTTCCTGTCTTAAAGGGGTTGTAAAGACAAAAGTACCAATTACCAAAATATCTCAGGCTTCCTATTGCTTCTCACACATTCTCCTGGTAACAAAGTGAAGATGCCACACACTTCAGGGCATAGAAGATCCATTGTGATAATGTAAGAGAGTTAAATTACTATAGGTTAGCATTAATCTTATTACGGTAGCAGTACCACCCATGTTGAACTGTTGGACTATTATGTGCCTAATTACTATGGGAAATGGCAGTACTGTGCTTTCTATGTGACACACTACCTCATGTATATGTGAAGCACTTTAAAGGGAGTCTGTCAGTAGTTTTGATCATGCTAAACTGCTAACAGCTCAAGAAAGTTCAGTGACCCAGAGGATCACTGCAAAAAAGTTAAAGTTGTCAAGTACCACTATGAAAGTGCTAATGTTGTAATTTATGGTTCAAGTATACTTTTCTGTATCCACCGTGTATCCTACATGGTGGCAATTTGTTAAATCTGGCAGTCTTGGTTAGGTTGCTGGGAGACAAACTGAACCTGCTGTTCCCCTTTCGAGTTAGGTAGTGTCTAGCCAGCAGAGCTCAGGTGAGGATGTGCCTAGTGTGAGGTAAAGTATGCTTCAAGAGAAGCCTAGACAAAGGCACTTTCATCCCAGAGACTGAAAGCTACCAGAGAAACACCTGAACCACTTTCAAGGCCACCCTTACACATACATTAAGGTAACCGTTCACTGAATCTGAGTTCTGGAATTGCAGAACATGTTAATGAGGATGGAATTGCACACCTGTGGTTATTGGGAAGATTGCAAAGTGTGCTTGGAGTAAGACTAAGTAAGTACTACGACAGGAATTTCTGTTGCCTATGCACAGCGATTGGGAAAAGCCTACTTGGTTATATACCGCAGAACTGTGCCTTTGCTGCTATATGTACTGCAACTCTTATCATCTAAACAGTAAAGATAGACTTTATTTATTGTAACCAAACAGGTCTGATCATTGACTCCATCTATCATCCGCTGGCCCTCCAACAATACATCTGACCTCCTGGCTTGCACCCTGCCAGTCACTCACCATCAACCACCACCAGGCAGGAGACCCCAATGAATAAAAGGGTGCACCCTCCTTTCACTGCATGGCCGATGGACTGCTAGAGGAGGAGGAAATAGCCACCGTGTGGACTATCACCACTCTCATCTACCATTGTCATCCTCTTCAGCCCGAGTAAGGAGTTACGCCACCCCCTACGGTCCGCTGGTGTAGTAGCTGGGGAGGGCAATACAAACATACCTTTTGTGGGGGGTTTATTATCAAGAGTAATGAAGTTTTATTCTGCCAGGTTCTGCTCCTGCAGGTGGCCAGGAGGGGGTCTTCACTGTGAAGTGCTTTCTGCTCTCTGCATTGAGCTGCTTCACAGCCTCTTCCCTCTGTTGTGATTGACAGCTGTAGCATCTAAAGAAGAGACCATTACAACAACCACACAGAGAAGAGACTGTGTAGTGTTGTCAGCAGTTTAACATGGTCAAAATTGTCAACAGGTTACCTTTAACCCCTTCAGCCCCGGGCCTGTTTTCACCTTCCTGCCCAGGCCATTTTTTGCAAATCTGACATGTGTCACTTTATGTGGTAATAACTTTGGAACGCTTTTACTTATCCAGGCCATTCTGAGATTGTTTTCTCGTGACATATTGTACTTCATGACAGTCATAAATTTGAGTCAATATATTTCACCCTTATTTATGAAAAAATACCAAATTTACCAAAAATTTGAAAAAATTAGCAAATTTCCAAATTTCAATTTCTCTACTTTCAAAATACACAGTAATACCTCCAAAAATAGTTATTATTTTACATTCCCCATATGTCTAGTTTATGTTGGCATCATTTTGTAAATGTCATTTTACTTTTTTAGGACGTTATAAGGCTTCAAAGATTTGAATCAAATCTTAAATTTTTTATAAGATTTCCAAAACCCATTTTTTTTAATGACCAGTTCAGATATAAGGTTACTTTGTGGGGCTTATATAGTGGAAACTCCCCATAAATCACCCCATTTTAGAAACTACACCCCTCAAGCTATTCAAAACTGATTTTACTAACTTTGTTAACCCTTTATGTGTTCCATGAGAATTGACGGAATATTGGAATGAAATTTCAAAATTCCTTTTTTTTTTAGCAGATTTTAAGTTTTAATCCAATTTCCATGAAACACATCAAGGGTTAAAAAAAAACACAAACTCTATTACCCCAATTCTGTAGTTTACAGAAACACCCAATATGTGCTCGTAGCCCAATGTACTGGCGCACAGCAGGCTTCACAGTGGAAGGAGCACCATATGGCTTTTGGAGAGCAAAATTAGCTGGAATAATAATTGGGAGCTATGTCGCACATGAAGACCCCCTGAACTGGCCCTACAGTGGAAACCCCCCAAAAGTGACCCCATTTTGGAAAGACACCCCTTAAGGAATCTTTCAAGGGGTGTGGTGAGCCCTTTGAGCTCAATGGGTTTTCCCAGAATTAGGATTCACGCGGAAGTGAAAATGAAAAATTGCAATTTTTTGACAAAAAAGTTGCTATAACACCCACATTTTTCACATTCACAAAGGGTAACGGGACAAAATGCACCCCCACATTTTAATCACCATTTCCCCCCCGAACAGGGCAACACCCCATATGTGCTCGTAGCCCAATGTACTGGCGCACAGCAGGCTTCACAGTGGAAGGAGCACCATATGGCTTTTGGAGAGCAAAATTAGCTGGAATAATAATTGGGAGCTATGTCGCACATGAAGACCCCCTGAACTGGCCCTACAGTGGAAACCCCCCAAAAGTGACCCCATTTTGGAAAGAGCACCCCTTAAGGAATCTTTCAAGGGGTGTGGTGAGCCCTTTGAGCTCAATGGGTTTTCCCAGAATTAGGATTCACGCGGAAGTGAAAATGAAAAATTGCAATTTTTGACAAAAAAGTTGCTATACACCCACATTTTTCACATTCACAAAGGGTAACGGGACAAAATGCACCCCACATTTTGATCACCATTTCCCCCCGAACAGGGCAACACCCCATATGTGCTCGTAGCCCAATGTACTGGCGCACAGCAGGCTTCACAGTGGAAGGAGCACCATATGGCTTTTGGAGAGAAAAATTAGCTGGAATAATAATTGGGAGCTATGTCGCACATGAAGACCCCCTGAGCTGGCCCTACAGTGGAAACCCCCAAAAGTGACCCCATTT